>MU742595.1:3482-27078 GCA_026770625.1 Nicotiana glauca
AATTGTCACTTGTATTTTGAATTGTTGAAATAAGGATATAAAGTAAATCAGTGCTAAAACACAAACTGATTTCATTACTTGAGTTAGAGTACATTGTAAATTGCACAGAAATTAGCTAATTCGTTTGGGACTGACCGGGTTGCTCAGATTCAGGGGAATACTGCATTTGCTTCTGTCCAAGCTCGAACTTGGGCTTGTTGATCTGTGACTATAAGGATGTGTACTGGGCCTTCTTTTAAGGGCCCAACAATCTCATGTATTGGGTCTGTTAAATGTCCCCATAGGCCCACTTTTAAAAGTAGCTTTTCGCATAAGTTTTGGGCTGTGATGCAAAATTAATTAGGACCTTTTCTCATTTTATAGGAACAAAAAAAAATAGCAAATATATTTCACTTTAGGAATATAGGAATTAAATCATGAATATAAAATTGGGTCTTGAATTAGATAGCTGGTTCAAGCTAACAGGTTTTACCCTTTTGTTTGAATTCGGACTTGAATTCGAGGCCTGAATTTATATTCGTGAATTAATTGACCTTTAGAGACAAACACTATACATAGAAAATTTAGTTACTTTAAGTTGGCCTTTAATGAGACGAGCCTCGCCAAATCAAATACATAATTGCAGGGCCCTCATCAATTGCTTAAAAGTGCTTAGTACTCGGGACGGGCCGTTTAGTGAATTTCACGGCATTCCCAAAAGATAATAATATGTTAGTCGCTTTAGGCACACATTAATAAATCGTACCTTCCTAAATACGGGTATGCATTTCATGCGACCCAAATCCAGATCCAAAAATGTTGAATAAGAATGTGTCGAGGATCCGGGTGCATTTCATGTGACGTGATCCAAAAATACGTTTTTAAACGACGTTTATTTTCGTAAAAAATAGTTTAAAGCGGTAAATAAATTGTAAAATTGCACTATAGGTTGGAGCATGTATAAAATTCAAATTTTAGACATTTATAATCATTTAAGAAACTGTGCTAGAACCACAGGATCCGGGGATGCCTAACACCTTCCCTCGGGTCAACAGAATTCCTTACACAAAATTTCTGGTTCGCAGACTCCAATTGGGAAGTCAAAATTTTCCTCGATTTGGGATTCAAGTTAAACCGGCGACTTGGGACACCAAAAGCCAATCCTATCCCAAGTGGCGACTCTAAAAATAAATAAATAATTTGAATGTCACTTTAAATGAAACAACTCCCTTATACGTTTATCCTTAGGGATAGGTGTGTAAAAATGGAATTGTGACAACTCTGGCGACTCTGCTGCAGACTCGAACCCAGAATTCCGGTTCAGGGTTCAAAGAATTCGAGCTTATTATAATTATTATATTTGGCTTTATCTGATTTTTCTACATGCTTCCATGATATATGTGCTAATTGTTTTACCGCTTTGATATTTGTTGAATTGTATATAAATTGACGCAAATCCCTTCCTCTCTTTGAGTCTTCTACATCATGGAGAATGGTACACTTTGTGTAGCTTCTCTTCTGTTTAGAGTCTTTCCCAAATTAGAATGAGGTTAGATAAGTTGAGCTTCTGTATCCCCAGTACGCTGCCTCCCCCTCGGCTCGAGTTGTCCACTCGGGTAAGCCAAGTCTAGACCAATAAACCTAGGATTTAAACCTAGAAGAACAAAAACTCATGCCGGAACCCTAGTAGGACGTTTGTTTGCATCATGTACATTTGACTTAGGGGACTTAACACAGGGGTTGGATCCATCTAGGACAGGTGACCTGAAGTAAAATGACCATCCTGATACATCTTACGTGCTACTTGCGCATTTATTTGCTCGGCTTTGCATGTTGACTAGCTTGTCTAAATAAGAAGAAATTGAGAAAATAGCAGTGTTAGGACTAAGTGAGAGTGATCATTTATTTTGAAAAACCCAATGCCCAAATAGTACCGAAATGCTGCCGGATTTTTTAAAAAAAAAATGAAAAATGAAAAAAAAAAGAGAAAAAGTATTTGAAAAATAGAAAAAAAATTTATTGTTCAAAATAGTTTTGATTTTGGCAAATCTGCCCGAACTACGCTGGTTTGATTCTCACCGGATGTGAGATACGTAGGCAACATCGGGTCCTACCACACTTTTGCAAAAAAAAAGCCAAAAAATGTCAAAATTTTAATTTTTTGTCATAAATAAGGTCGGGTGACGCCATTTTTGTTAAAATAAGCCGAATGTCCCCAAAAGAGCGCTGGAAGGTTGTTTTTGCAAGAATAGCTACCCTGAGTCATTTTAAAATAGTTTGCAGGCATAACCTTAAAATCTTCCCCTCAGAAGTACTGAAAGGCCGTATTCGCAAAACCAAATCCTTGTTTTGATTAAATAAAAATTTTTGCAAAAATAGCCAGTTTGTAAAATAAGTCATTTTTTTAATAAACATGCAGGATGACTTCAAGTAACATCGAGACCTTCTCAGTCCTGAGTGAGATCCCCTTAAAACTTCACATGTGGTGGCATGATCTAGGAAAAGGAAGCAAAGATACCGTGGTTAAAATTTTGGGTGGTCTAGTTGATTTACAGGACATCAAACCGAGGAAAGATATCATTGAGGCACCAATACCATTTTGGGACCTGACCTGTAACGTATTTCGGTTTTCAGACTTTGAACTCACACCTACTTTAGAGGATATTGCGGGATATGCGGGCCTCAACGGGAACCTTCGAGGCAGATACCCATTGGCACCACGACCGATAACCCTTCATAGGTTTTTGGATTTGCTAAACATTAGCCGTGATATTCAAGACCAGCATCTGGCAGAAGGGTATTGTACATTGCATTTCCTATATCACCGGTATGGTAACCCAAAAGGTTTTGAGGAGCCCAACACCGGCTTGACACATGCCGAAAATAAAGACAAATGGGAAGCTCGACGGGAGTTAGCCTTTATGGTGGCTTTTTTGGGAGTGGTGGTTTGTCCGAGAAAAGATGGTCACAGAGACCTCGGCCTGGTAGGGATGCTAGATGTTGCCATGAAAAAACCTACCAGCACAGTGGTGCCTCTTATTGTAGCAGAAATGTATCGAGATCTGACCAAATGTCGCGAAGGCAAAAAATTCTTTCAAGGTTGCAATTTGCTCTTACAATTGTGGATGCAAGAACACCTCTGTCACCGCACAGACTATATGAACTACGGTTTAATGGGGTTGAGTTGTATCGCAGAATTTGGAACCCGGGTGACAGGTATTGAGTTCCCTGAAAGTGCTGAAGCCTGGTCATCATGCTTAAGATCCTTGACCGCGGATAAAGTCGAATGGGCTTATGGTTGGCTTCCCGCTACTGAAGCTATGTATACATCAGAAGAGGTCCCCTATATTCTTTTGATGGGTATCCGAAGTATACAGCCTTATGCTCCTTACCGGGTTTTGCAATAATTTGGAAGATTCCAAACAGTGCATAATGATGAAGACCTGAGCGAGCAAGTCATTGAGTTGGGTCCGAAGGCTGCATTTCCTGAAGGGAGAATTCAAAAAATATGGAATGAGTGTCGGATTCTCCATCGAAAAACATCCTCCAACCATCATAGGATTCTGCAATGTCTTCTTTTATGAAAGACACCTCTTCATTAAGAAAATACATCTTTAGTGGCTCGTGTTCTCCTCCCACAGGATTCTCGGTGAGATGGTCTGCCAAAGCTTGTCCTTTGACTGCCTTCTGAGTGATGTAAACAATGTCGAATTAACTTAGTAGGATTTGCCACTTGGCGAGCTTGCCAGTAGGCATGGGCTTCTGGAAGATATAATTTAACTGATCCATTATGGATATGAGATAAATGGTATAGGCACAGAAATAATACCTCAATTTCTAAGCCACCCAAGTCAAAGCACAGCAGGTGCATTATAACAGAGAATACTGGGCCTCGTACAGGGTAAACTTCCCGCTAGGGTAGTAAATGGCTTGCTCCTTTCTCCCCATTTCATCATGTTGTCCTAAAACACAACCGAATGCTCCATCAAATACTACGAGATAAAGCAAAGGGGGTCTTCCTGGTTCAGGCAGAACCAAGACTAGCGGCGTAGACAAGTATTCCTTAATCCTGTCAAAAGCTTTTTGACAATCGTCAGTCTATTTGGTGGCCGCATCCTTCTTCAACATCTTGAAGATAGGTTCACAAATAATAGTGGACTGAGCTATGAACCGACTGATATAGTTGAGCCTCCCCAGAAAACTCATCACGTCCTTCTTTTTCTTTGGCGGTGGCAACTCTTGAATGGCCTTGACCTTTTACAAATCCAATTATATCCCTCGACGACTCACAATGAAACCCAGTAACTTTCCAGCAGGAACCCCGAATGCACACTTGGCGGGATTCAGTTTCAGGTAGTATCTTCTCAACCGGTTAAAGAATTTACTCAAGTCTTGCATGTGATTTGTGGCTTTCTTGGATTTGATGATGATGTCATCCACATATACATTGATTTATTTATGTATCATGTCATGAAAGATGGTATTCATGGCTCTCATGTAGGTGGCGCCAGCATTCTTCAAACTAAACGACATAATTCTGTAACAATACATCCCCCATGGCGTGGTAAAAGTTGTTTTATCTGCATCCTCTTCACCCATCGATATTTGATGGTATCCAGCAAAACAATCGGCGAACGACTACAACTCATTCTTGGCGCAGTTGTCGATCAGGGTGTGTATGTTTGGTAAGGGGAAGTCATCCTTGGGACTGGCTGGGTTGAGATCGCGGTAGTCGACACAGACTATAACCTTCCCATCTGTTTTTGGTACTGGCATGATGTTGGCTAAGCATGTTGGATACTCTACTACCTTGAGAGCCCTGGCTTTGACTTGCTTGGTAACCTCTTCTTTGATTTTCAAACTCATGTCGGGTTTGAACTTTCTGAGCTTCTGTTTTACCGGTGGACATGTTGGATCTGTTGGTAACTTGTAAGCTACAGTGGATGTACTGAGACCAGTCATATCATCATAAGACCAGGCAAAGATGTACTTATACTCTTTTTAAGAATTCTGTGTACTTCTTCTTTTCTGATGGCGACAAATGCACGCTGATACGTGTTTCCTTGACATTCTCGGCATCTCCCAAATTAACAACCTCAGTTTTGTCCAAGTTGGATATAGGCCTGTTCTCAAAGTTCTCGACCTCTCTGAAAACCTCTTCGGGTATATCATCCTCTTTTGAATCTATATCCGTTTGTTGCGTTGTCTCGTTGCAAGTCACAGTCATTGGTCCATCATCAAGATAGGTAATAGTAATGTTGTATAAATAAAGTAAGTGATAGAGAAAATAACAAAAGCGAAATATATAATAAACTTGGAAATGCTTTGATTGAATTCATAATTGTTCGAAACATCGGAGCTCTTTTCGAAATTAAAGACAGTGCAAAAAAGTAAAATCAACTAGTAAAAAAAATAAATATGCGATGCACGATGCGTTGTTTAACCTTGCTACCCCGATGCTTTCTGGGCCTTGGTGGACCTGACTGACCAATTAGTGAGGCGTTCCCCTCGATTCACAGCTTGTATGGAAGGGCCTTCCTCCCCTTCCACCTCGAAGATAACACAACAGTCCATATCATATTCCAAAAACAAGTTCTTCATTGTTGCCAGTGCCTCATCTTCCTCTGATCCATATATGACGTCTGCTGGTTGGAAGGTCTGCTCTAGGTGAGGTATAGGCTGCTCCATTGGATAGAATGGGCCGCTCCATGGTGGCGACCAATCATCAAACTCTTTCCACGTATACTCATACCCCAGGCTAAAAGTAGTACCGTGTTTCTTCAGCTTGATGGGCTTGGTGATACCCTGGATGTTTTTCCCAAGTCTTTTTCCGGGCTCATACCCGCACCAGTTCAGAATACTCTCGATCTTATTATCCCACCATTTGTCTTTTTCCACAGCGTTGACCCGCTCGATGTGGTGGTACGTTTCTTCGCTTATTCTCCTTCTACCTCCAATCATTGGGATGGTCTAGCAATTGTATATGGGGTTGCTACCATCGCCATGAATTATCACCTCTTGGTGATTCCATTCGAACTTCACTGCTTGATGGAGGGTTGATGCTACAGCTCCAGCGACATAGATCCAGGGTCGTCCTAACAACAAGTTTTATGATGCTGGGACGTCTATCACCTGAAAATCAACATTGAACCAGGTTGGTCCCATTTGCAGGCATAAGCTGATTTCTTCGATAGTGGATCTTTGACACCCATCGAAGGCTTTAACATTGATAGCCCCATCTTTTATCTCGTGCAAACCTTTCCCCAGTGTCCTGAGAGTTACTATTGGACAGATGTTGAGACTGGATCCCCCCTCAACCAAGATTCTAGTGATAAAGTAATCTTCGTATTGCACGGTATTGTGCAATGCCTTATTGTGACTTAGTCCTTCCGGTAGTAGCTCATCTTCATGGAAAGTAATCATGTGACTCTCCTACACTTGTCCCACCATATTTGCCATTTTGCCTCCAGTTATGTTGCTGGGAACATAAGCTTCACTCAATATTTTCATCAGAGCATTTTTGTGTGCCTTAGAGCTTTGCAGAAGAGCCAGGATGGAGATCTGTGTTGGTGTCTTGTTCAACTGTTCAACGATCGAGTATTCTTTAGCCCCTATCTTTCTCCAAAGATCATCGGGCCGAATTTCGACAGGCTATCTAGAGGCTTGTTTGTTGGACTCAGCTAAGTATTCTGGAGTGTATACCCTGCCTGTTCTGGTCATGCCCTGTACGGCAATTACTTCTCCGATTTTTGTTCTCCCTTTTCTCCTAGCTTCAGCTGTGTAATCCCAGGGTATGGCATTTGAGTTGAACGGGGTCACATCTGTCATTGTAACCAGAATAGGCACCCTTGGAGGCAACACAGCAACTTCAAACGGTGCAGGTGCCTTTGGAATACCGAACTCGACCTCAATTGGTCCTGGCGCCTTTGTAGGAGGCGCTTCAAACTCAAGTGGTATGGACATATTCACTTCATCGCCCTCAGAGGGCTGGATCTGGACAATAATAGTGTTGAGGGTGACTGTCGGCTTCTTCGATTTATCCCCTTCGGCAATCAATCCTATTGACCCTTTGGTGTCCCAATCATCCTCAATCTCAATCATGTGAATGCCTCCACCCTTGTGGTCAGGCAGAGGATTTTTGCAGACATTGGGAGCGGGCTCCTTTGCTATAATGACCTTATTATCAATTAAGGTCTGAATCTTGTCCTTTAATGAGCGACACTCGTCGATGGTATGGCCTTTCATTCCGGAATGGTATGTGCAGATTTTTTTCGGATTGAACCATTAGGAGGGATTTTTTAGAGTTATGGCTGGGATAGGGGGTGATGTAACCGGCTACTTTGCAGCTAGTTTATTGGTTCGGCGATGGTTGTGTATTGTCTGCGAGATCTGCAGTCGAAATTCGGTTTGGGCCTAGGAAAGTTTTGGCGAGTAGGTGATGATTGATAGTAAGAATATTGGGAATTAAAGGCTTGGTACATAGGTGCGGGTTGGGGATATCTTGATGAAGTGGGTTGATATGTGGGTGGTGGAGATGATTGGTAGGCGGGTGGTGGAATTTGGTATGTGGGTGAGGGTGTTTGGTAATTTAGGGAGGGCTGATATGTAAGTGGAGTTAAGGGGTATGTTTGGTATTTCATTGGAGATTTGGTTCTCTGTACAGCCATTAAGGAGTTCACATCCTTCTTCTTTGATGTGCCACCAGACTGTAAAGCCTTATTAGTGGCCTTTAATGATTCGAGATTAGTGACCATACCATTTTTGATACCTTCCTCAATTATTTCTCCCAACTTGATGATGTCGGAGAATTTATGACCTTCTATCAGCATCAACCTTTCATAGTATTGTGGATCCTGAGCCCGGACAAAGAACCTATTCATTTGCTCCTCTTCTAAGGCCGGACTAACCTTAGCAGCTTCTGACCTCCAACGAGTAGCATATTTGCGGAAGGTTTTTGTGGGTTTCTTCTTCAGATTCTGGATATAAAACACATTTGGTGCATTCTCTGTGTTAAACGTGAATCGATCCATAAAGTAGGACGCCATACCTACCCAGCTTGTCCATTTCTTTGAATCCTGGCTGATGTACCAAGATAAGGCATCCCCTTTCAGACTCCTCATGAACAGCTTCATGCGAATTTTCTCATCTGTTCCAACTCTGACTAGCTTATCACAGTATGTCCTTAGATGTACCCTGGGATCACCTGTACCATCGAACAACTCGAACTTGGGAGGTCTGTACCCCTTCGGGAGTTCAACATCCGGCTGAATGCAAAAATCTTCATAGTTCAGCCCCTCAATGCGTTTGCTACCTTCGATTCCCTAGACCCGGCTAGTTAACTTCTTGAGTTCTGCGGCCAACTTCCTAATAAGGGAGTCTTTGAGATCGGTTGGGTATAGTGGGGTATAGTGTCCACAGAGATAGGAGTGTTATGGAGGTGGTCATTTGTGGTGTTTGGTGGTTCGGGAATGAGTAATGGAACGTTGTTGCATGTGTAGCAGGTTTGAGTGTGAGTGGGTTATATTTGTGGTTGTGGGGTGTTTTGTATAGGTACGAGGTTTTGGGTGTTGACATCAGGAGCAGCAAGAGAGAGTGATAGGCTTGCCAAGTTATGAACTTGGTCCAATTTTTCCTGGAATTTCAGCAATTTCTGCTCAAGATGAGCAGCAGTTCCCTTAGCAATCGGAGTACCCTGAGAAGTTTCCTCCTTTTCAATCTCCTTTCTAGCACTTGCGTCTCCCATTCTACCTTTGTTCTTGTTTCTGATAGGACTCAGAGGAGGAGGAGGTGCAGGGCCCTTGGATCATGTAGAGTGTGTTGATGGTGCCAGAATGCACAAACTAACCTTTGGGGAGGGGAATAAAAATAAAAGAAAAACAAAAGGTAAAAAGTTAGTGCGGATTCTGAGAGAGAGAATATTGCAATATTTAAACACATTGTGCAAGAATATAAGTCGTGTCCTAATTTGGGTGCCTCGTTGTGCCCGAGGAAGTCCTAGCGACAAATTAACTTTGGAGAAATTATAATGCTAAATTCCTCATTTTATTGATAAAAATAAGACGAGTCTGAAAATCAACTTAAAATAACAGAAATAAAGATGTCACTAGTGGCCAGTGGCCTTATTACATTATGAAAGCAAGAAATAAAAGATCCTAACTACTTGGTCCCAGAAGGACCTTCCCCAAATTCGGTATTCTTTCCTCCGTCGTATAGTTGTACCAGCTTACGAGTCCTAGCAGCAAATAGGTTCGGGCCAGATGTCCACCAGTATTTCCCTCGGAATTTTGGCATTCTTCAATCCTTTTGAAGAATTTCCCTTCCAGCTCTACTAGACCTTGTTCCAGATACCCTAGCCGCTTGTTGGCATTGACAGCCATATCATTCCATTCGTCGATCAACTTCTGGTGAGCTTCCTGTATCTCCTGATGCTCATTTACGCATTCCCGAATTCTTTTGCGCAATTGATTGTACTTAAGTTGCACTTCAGCCTTTTCATCGATAAGCCTGTGACCTCGGATGAACCCAGGATCACCCAAACTAGTGAGATTATCTTCCAACCAAACTAAGTAGTGCGGAACACACCCGGCGTGATACCTAACTGTCTCAATAGTTTCTCTTCCCAAGATGAGTTGACAATGCCACATGTGCTGAGCGTGACACCTGTGAGGGCTATCATCGTCCTAAATAAGCCCTGAAGTGACTCATTTTGTCTACCCTTGGTATGATTTGCTTCCTCCATGCTTGCCTCATGGCTCGGAGAGGGACATAAGGATAATTTCCCCTCAGACCAATGAGTATGAGGATGGTGCCTCCCGAGAACGAACAATGAATTCCCCGGTTGGGAACCACTCATACATCCAGTGCACTTGATCTTCCTTCAAATTCTCAAATAGCTCTACCCATCCTCTAGCGTCCTCTGGTTGGGCGAACATGGTAGGCATGAAGCTTATTCGCTTTGGGTGGTGAAAAGCGATATGATCATCCTAGTCTCTGCGTATAATTTCCTGCCAGTAATCACCTTTCTTAAGATGTTCTACAAGCCAGAGTTGAAGCAATATATTACAACCTTCGAAGTGTTTGGCCCCTTGTTAGCACTTTTCCAGGGTTCGATACATCTCGGCAATAAGCATGAGCACTATGCTGAAAGACTGCCCGTCAATCCCTTCCATTAGGGTCCTGGTTACCACGGCTAGTGTGGTGCGGATCCTAGCCTTCTTCATAGGAAAGATTATCATCCCCAAAAAATAGAACATGAAGACGAAAACCCTTCTGTGGATATACCCCAAAGAGGTAAGGGAAAATTCGTAGGTGTAGGTGCGGTACGACTTGATATGGCCATACCTCCGTATAAGTAGTCAAATGGCATGTAGGAGTCTTTCAGACAGGTCAAATTTGGATTTTTCTTGAGTCCAATCATTTTGAGGAAGCCTCTACCTTTGCGATTTTCCGGCATAAGTAGACCTGGAGTCTCCCAAAGAATACCAGCTAGACCCCCTATTTCTTCAAGTAAAGCGGTCATTTCAAGGTCCCCGAAGCAAAACACTGACCGATCACTATCCCAGAACAAAGTTGCAGCCTCTAAGATTTTGCTGTCGGCCTGGATTTCTAGAAGTGAAGGTAAATTCCCCAAATATTAGCAGACAAGAGTTCGATCACTGGCATGAAGGTCCTCCCAACAGCTTAGCAGCCTTGGGTGAATGTTTGTTATTATATTGAATCTGGGGACTTCGTGCCTCATTTTTTGCAAAACAAAGCGTTAGACCCTTATCCCACCAGACTCGACTATTTAAATCAACAATTAGCATAATAGGCATTTTGTTCTCCAAATAAATGCACAGAACATGGAGGTGTCCATTTAGGGGTTCAAGGAAACCCGATGGACTTTGGACTAGGCTATCATAATGAGTCATTATGCGGACAACATAACTGACTCAGCTAGGTTTTACCACGATGCATATACATTTTAACTGAGTAAGGTTTCTATTTGAAGTGCTAGACTGGTACCCTTGAGCGGAAAACTTAAGAGGGAAAGGTGCGAAACCGTCGACTATACCATTGATCGATTAGTTTTACCGCAAATATGCCTTTGCCAAATTTAAGGTGTGATAATATCGGAATAGTGCAACCACTCATTATAAGCGTTGCTATAGTATTTCTTTTGGCATGAGTGGAGTATGATGTTGAAGATGCAGTTTACAAGAATGAAACAAACTGACATGTATTTTCATATACATAAGATAAATGATTACAATGATTGCTCGAAATTACAACAGTATTGAAATAATAAAGCAGTAAAGAAAGAAGTTAAAAGAAAGAAAAGACATGAAGAGTCAAGTTAGTTTTCACGATGAAATAATTGAAAGGCAAGAAATAAAGGCAGTTAATGAAATAATGAAGTCACAAATAGCATGTTATGGTAAAAGCCTAAAGAATCCCCAGCAGAGCCGCCATGCTGTCGACGCCCCCTTTTCCATCGCGGATGGGAGTCCGGAATCGAGTATACGACATTATGGGAGGACAACTCTTATTCCCTTGTGATAATTGGGTTTGGAATTTGGAGAGTCGCCACCTAATGATTATAGTGCATTAGGACACTTTTAAAAGGAAAAGTATTTGAGAAGAAGAACCATAGTTTGGGTAAGGGCTTAAAATTATCTCGAGGGGAAGGTGTTAGGCACCCCTCAAGATTTACTACTGTGGTTCCCGGCCATACTATAATTGTGACTTTAGAATATAGAAAAAACAAATAAAGTTTTTCACATAATAATTGCAAACAAGTTCAAAGCTTTTAAAAAGGAAAGGAATGGACAGTTTTTAGAAAAAGAGTTAATTAAAAGAAACAGAATTAAAAGAAGACATTGTAAATAAAAGAAAAGGGAAGGGGGTCGTAGGTTTATACATAATATGGATCACATCAATGCAATACCCGGCGTACACTCGTCAGAAGAGGGGTCGTACGTGATATTGGTGCACCGGTCATCATATCCATATTCTACCCTTCCCACCCTGTTAAGGTATTAAAGCGCGATTAGTCTCATTTACTTATTGCATGCTAGTACCCGTCCCAATCCAATCAATCCCGGGGCATTAGGACTTATACTTCTAAAAGGGAAGAAAGGGATAGGGGCCTTTATGGAGTTTAAAGGATAAAATTCTAGTTCGACATTCAAAGCAGGTACCAAACAGAAGGAAGAACAAACAAGTAAATAAACAAAGCTCAAATAAACCCCTGGATTCAGATAATCATATAGTTTAACATGCCTTGGAAAATACTAATTTGGTCTTAGATTAAAGTTAAGCGGTGAGCGGATTGGTTCAACACATATATTTAGATAGAAAGTCTGCATTGGGCAACTCGGTTACAGCTGTCAGAGATTAAAGCATTAGATTAGCGTGAATTGATTTAAGAAGGTACTGATTTTAGAAGATAACAGTGCAAAAGAGTTTTGAAAGAAAAGGTATGTTGCAGACTTAGGAAAACATTTAGAAATGAGTTTCAAAAGAAAAGCGGATTTCTCAGTTACAATTAAACATAGACAGAGTAGTTTTAAAATTTCCAGAAGAGACAGAGTTATCTAAAGAAAAGCGTGAATAGCATAACTGGTTTAAAACGATAAGTTTAAAGGACAAGAATTGAATCGGAAAAACATGTTTAGGAAGAGTATTAGAAAAAAGCAATTTCGGAAAAAAGAAATGCAAGTTGAAGAAATAGATTTTAGGAAAAGTATACATTGATTTGAGAGAGTTTTGTCTAAAAATTAAGTTTTGAAAACGTATATTGATTCAGGCGCATAAGAACTAGTTGATTTAATCGATTGTTACTGCCTTTAAACAGACGAAGCGAGTATGATTTTAAAAGAAGCTCCTATAGGCATGATATTTACAAGTTATTGATTTCAGAATTTGTTAATAAACTTGTGGACGGATGCTTGTTTAATTAATCCTAAAGTTTGCCTAATGTCATGCATATGTATATCCTATAGGCATGATATCGATAAATTTTCGAAAAATTAACTCCTATAGGTAGGATTTCTATATGCATAATTATAGAAAGTGAGTGTTAAGTCCTATACATACATGCTTTCTATATGATTAAATAACAGTAAACGCTCATTTAGGGAGGATTTCTAGGTGATTAAACAATAAAGTCCTAAAATCATGATTTCTACCCTTTTGATGCAAGAAAGTAAAGATCCCTCCCACACCCTTTTACTATATTCCCCGAGTTTATACAAGTTATTACAAACCAAAAGAAATATAGAAAAATACATCAAATGCTAACAGCTAGATCCAAGCAGCCTAATTCAACCTTAATGTCTAATAACATGCGATAGAACCATTTTCAGGATCCAGATTTTCAAAGCCTTCTCTTTATCCAAGGTGTTTCAAAGTTCCAAGGAATCTCAGGGATTCTCAGCATAGCTTACACCCAAGATACCATTAGAATAGAAATAGTGCAGTGTGGAAGAGCCAGCTCTCACGCATCCAAGTTTAGGGGGAGCTCAAGGGTCCCAAAGCATGGCTTGCAAGAGAGGGGCAGAACTTAGTAGCTAAGAGTAAGTGCAAGTGAAAGGGGTATTTGGGAGCCATGACAAGTGGTGGTCATACCTAGCCACAAAATAGGCTAGCACACCCCTGACCACCTGTTTGGTCAAACACATAAAGAGCAGACCTTTAGAGGTCAGACCAGGGTCTGGACAGTTATTAGGACACTGCTAGACCCAAGTCTAAGGCTCAAACACACATAAAGGGAAAGGGAATAGGAACTGATTGAGTTTGGGATTCGAAGAATCCAATCCAGAAGCATGGACAACAATATTCAAGTGTTGTCATGCTTTGAACCATAACTCACACATAGAGGGGTAGGGGTAAAGGAATTCACATAAGAACAAGAGTGATAAAGTTGTAGAAAAATAGTAAAGAAGAGGTATAACAGAACTGAAATTTAAAACACATAGTGGAGGAGCAGTATTTAAAATAGGATAGACATACCAGTTGCAAAGTAACAGAAAGAGAAAATTAGAGCACTTGCAGCCATAACATAGAGAAGAAATCAACTCAAGACTTCAGCAGAACACTTGAAAGTTTTGAGAAAACTTAAAGGTATATGAGAAAGAAAAGGGAAGTAGTGCACAGAACTGTTCTGTGTGTTTGTGAGAAAGAGAGACTAATTATTCTCGACTGATTGTTCTTATAGAAAAAGGGAGGGATAATCCCTTTATATAGTTTTTGAAAACCAGTAAGGTAGGAAAAGAGTGCACAAATATAGAAAACCATTCACTTAGTACCAATTAGAATAACCAGAACCCTTTAATTAAGGGGTCTAGTTCAAACGACTAGTCAGGCTAGAATAAGGAAGAAAGGATCAATTTACTTGTGCTGATTAGGGTAAATAAACCATATAGTGCCTGAATAAGGTCAAGAACATAGTTGGTATCTAAGGAAAGAGAGCACAATAGTGTGAAAAATAAGGTATAAGTTTGAGAATCAGTCAAAGGATCTCGGATCCAATTGTAAAATCACAAAACCTAAAGTAATTAAGAAAATAAATAATTCAAACATTAATATAAAATCACAGAGGATACAAGATCAATTATTTGAGGAAAACATCATAAGGGTAAAAAAGATTCAATCAAAAGAAATAAATGACAAATCATTCAGCATGATTAAAAGGACTTCAAATAATAAAATCTTTGAAAGGGAAGTTTATATATAAAGCATGCAGTTCAAACCAAAGAAAAGTCTCACTATAAAACTTTCAGAGTCACAGGCCAATAAGGCTTTGAGTTCAATTACAGGCTCATCATGAGCCTGTAAACCTAGGGTTTTAGAGTGAAACCATAGTGTCATCTACCCAAAGAAAAAACCCCCAAATTTTAGGGTTTCTCGTAGAATCAGAGATGAGAAGGTTGTTCAAAGTCACAGAGATAGGCAAACATGCACAAACAAAAACAAGAGAACACTACGAGTGTTAATACAAAAGTAGTAAAGAACATGATCAACAGAACTTAGAAATAAAATTAAAGCATGAGCTTGAACACATATAGCAAAGAGTGAAAATCAAACTTAGGTTTGCATATGAACAACGAATAGAAAAGAATTTTTTTGTAGAAATCAGGTAAGAAATAAGAGAACAGACTTGAGCATAATAGGAAATAAAACAACGAGCATAAACGCACATAAGAGAGTGTAAAAGAATCAGAAAACATTTTAGGAGCCATT
The DNA here is from genome assembly GCA_026770625.1 of Nicotiana glauca. NCBI lineage: Eukaryota > Viridiplantae > Streptophyta > Magnoliopsida > Solanales > Solanaceae > Nicotiana > Nicotiana glauca. The sequence continues at coordinate 18,684 of MU742595.1, forward strand.
ATCGGAAAACCCCTAAAATTGATTTGAACAGTATTGAAAGAGGAAAATTGGGGAAAAGCTCTAAAATGTCACAAACATCATAGATCTAGCACAGATCTGAAGGAATAAAACGAAAAGGAACCTCGAATAGGCTAGGGTTTCTAAGAACCCTAAAGGTCGAGAAAGGCTTGGAAGTCATGAGAGCGGATCTGAGTTGATAAGGTCGAATCCAGGGTCAGGAGGCTAAGATACGATGGAGCAAGGTTGGAAACGGCCAAAAAATCATGAATCGACCAAGGTCTGGATGAAGTCCTTCGATGAATGGCCTCGATTCTTCAAGAGGCAGGCGTGTGAGAGCAGTATATGGTGAGTAGAGGTCGTCCATGGCTAGATTAGCCATGGATTCCGGTAATTTGAGGTCGAAGAGGGGTAGGCGGCTATTATGGTTTCAGGGGAGGTGAGAGCATTTGAGAGAGGCGAGGGAACCAAAGGCGGCAGGTTTGAGAGAATAGGGATAGGGCTAGGGTCGTGTGAGGTTAAAAAGGAAGGGGAAGATCTGGGCCATTGATAAAAACAATCAACGACTCAGATTTTAAATGGAACCGGGCGAGTTTTATTAAGTGGGTCTGGATCGGGTTAATTAAGAAATTGGGTTGGGTAATTGGGTTTGATTTGGGACTAAGATTGGGGTTGAATTCGGGTGCCATTTTGGCTATAATTGAAATAGAATTGGGGCTTGCATTTAAATAGCCACTTCTCCCTTGTTTAATACTTTTAAAAGCAAATTAAAAGCACTGAGTAGATAATTATTATATAAATATTAATTTAAAAATGATGGAAGAAATTTGATAATTGTAAAATGTTATTAATTGCAAAGTAGGTTATAATTGCAATTATATGCAATTTAGCTTTAAAAATGCCAAATAAATTTGTGAAAAATATGCAAAAATTACCTTAGTTATATTTTGGTGTAAATATGAGGATAGAATATGTTACTCGCCAAAATGATAGTTTTGGGAATAATTTTGGGATTTTTGTAGCACAAAATATGCAACAAACTGGTTTTAAAATCATTAAAAATACCAAAATTCATGGGTCTGCTTATATATGCACATATATGATATTTTGGAAGTATTTTGGGTATAAAATTACATAGGGAAAAATTGGGTATCAACAGAGTAGATTTAAGATTTGCTTGATAAGGGTTTTATTAGACCTAGTGTCTCGCCCTGGAGTGCGCCCGTGTTGTTTGTGAAGAAATAGGATGAATCGATGAGGATGTGCACAGATTATCGGTAGGTTAACAAAATCACCATAAAGAACAAGTATCCATTTCTAGGTATTGATGAGTTATTTGATCAGCTTCAAGGTGCTAAGGTGTTTTCAAATATCGATTTGAGGTCTGGCTACCATCAGTTGAATATCAGGGTATCCGACCTCCCTAAGATAGCTTTTCGGACTAATTATGGGCATTATGAGTTTCTAGTGATGTCATTTGGGCTGACAAATGCCCTAGCAACATTTATGGATTTGATGAACTGGGTGTTCAAGCCCTATTTGCATTCATTTGTGACTGTTTTTATTGATGATATCTTGATCTACTCCCGCAGTTGAGAGGAGCATGAGCAGCATCTTCGGATTGTTCTTCAGACTCTAAGAGACAGCCAGCTATATGCTAAGTTTTCAAAATACGAGTTTTGGTTGAGCTCAGTCGCTTTCTGGGGCACATTACATCAGTAGGGGGTATTCAGGTGGATATAAAAAGATAGAGGCAGTTCAGAACTGTCCTAGACCCACATTAGCTACGGAGATCCGGATTAGTTTAGCAGGCTATTATCGTCGGTTCGTAGATGGGTTTTCATCTATAGTAGCCTCGTTGACTATGTTGACCTAGAAGGGTGCCCCATTCAATGGTCAGATGATTGTGAGGCGAGCTTTTAGAAGCTCAAGACTGCTTTGACTGCGGCGCCAGTGTTGGTGTTGCCTACAGGTTCAGGATCTTATACGGTATATTGTGATGCATCTCGTATTGGACTTGGTGCGGTGTTGATACAGGGTGGTAAGGTGATTGCATATGCGCTGCAGAAGTTGAATGTTCGCGAGAAGAAATACCATGTTCATGACTTAGAGTTGGCAGCCATTGTTCATGCGCTGAAGATTTGGAGGCACTATCTTTACGGCGTGTCATTTGAGGTATTCATGGATCATCGGAGTTTGTAGTATTTTTTCAAGAAAAAGGAGCTCAATTTGAGATAGAGAAGGTGGTTGGAGCTATTGAAAGACTATGATATCACCATCGTGTATCTGCCCGGGAAGGCTAATGTTGTGGCCGATGCTTTGAGTAGGAAGTCAGTGAGTATGGGCAGCCTTGCGTATATTCCAGTTGGTGAGAGACTGCTTACATTAGATGTTCAGGATTTGTCTAATCAGTTCGTGAGGTTGTATGTTTCTGAGCCCTGTCGTGTTCTAGCTTGTATGGTCGCTCGATCTTCATTGTTTGAGTGCATCAGGGAATGGCAATATGATGACCTTCATTTTCTTGTCCTTAGGGACACAGTGTGGCACACAGATGCCAAGCAAGTTACGGTTGGAGATGATGGAGTTTTGAGGATGCAGGGTCTTGTTTGTCTGCCTAATGTGGATGGACTTCGTGAGTTGATTCTAGAGGAGGCTCACAGTTCCTGGTATTCTATTCATCTGGGCGCCGCCAAGATGTATCAGGACTTGTGGCAACATTATCGGTGGAGGAGGATGAATAAGGACATATTTGTATAAGTAGCTCGGTTATTGGGTACAGATTTGTTACAGCATGCCTTGGATAAGGTTAACATCATTCAAAATAGACTTCTCATAGATAAGTCCAGGCAGAAGAGTTACGCCGATCGTAAGGTTCGTGATGTTGCATTCATAGTTGGAGAGAGAGTGTTGCTCTGTGTGTCACCCATGAAGGGTGTGATGAATCTTGGAATGAAGGGCAAGTTGATCCTTGGTACATCAGGCCTTTTGAGATTCTTCATAGAGTGGGTAAGATGGCTTACAAGCTCGCATTGCCACCTAGTTTGTCAGCAGTTCATCCGGTATTGCATGTGTCTATGCTCCGGAAGTACCACGGTAATCCGTCTCATGTGATAGATTTCAGCTTTGTCTAGTTGGACAAGGATTTGACTTATGAGGAGGAGCCGGTAGCTATTCTAGCCCGGCAGGTTCGTCAGTTAAGATCAAAGAGTTATCCTTTAGTTCGAGCGCAGTGGATAGCTCAGCCAATTGAGGCAGCTACGTGGGAGTCCGAGTCGGACATACGAAATAGATATCCACACCTTTTCACCAGCCCAGGTATTTTTCTATGCCCGTCGAGGATGAACGGTTATTTTAGAGGTGGAGAATGTGATGACCCAATAGGTCATCTCATGCTTTAGAACTAAATTATGTGTTTCAAAGACTTAAAGATCTTATTTTAGCCTTCCTTGATTTGCGTGCGCAGTCCGGGTATTTTACTGGAAGGCTCATATGTTAAAAACTAATAAAAAATTTTTGCCTTAAAATTAAATTGAGTTGACTTTGGTAAACGTTTTGAGAAAATGGACCTGGATCTGTATTTCGACGGTCCCGGTGGGTCCATATCGTAATTTGCGACATGGGTGTATGCCCTAAATCGAATTCTAAGGTCCCTAGCTCGAGATATGAAATATTTGTTGAAAATTGAAAGTCTGAAAGTTTAATGGTTTTTAAGAATTTATTGATATTTGGTCTTGTTGATACCGGGTCCGTATTTTGGTTCATGAGCCCGGTACAGGTCCATTATTATATTTATGACTTGTCTGTGAAATTTGGTGAGAAACACAGTTAGTTTGATGTGATTCGGATGTCCGGTTGTGAAAATAGAAGTTTTAAAGCTTTCTTGAAATTTTTATTTGATTTTGTGTTCAATTCATAGTTCTAGGTGTTATTTTGGCGATTTGTTCACGTGAGCAAGTTCATATGATGTTTTAGCACTTGTGTGCATGTCTGGTTTGGAGCCCCGAGGGTTCGGGTAAGTTTCGAATAGGCTACGGGGTGAATTGAACTTACAAAGATCTGGTGTTTTGTTGCAGCTAGTTTTCTAGTATGTTGGGCTTAGCGATCGCGAAGGGGATCTGGGCTGGGGGGAAAATACCCTACGCGAACGCGAAGAACATGACATGAACGCGGAGCAGTGGGGGGACTACCCTTCACGAATGCGTCCACACCTACGCGAATGCGTAACATTAGATAGGCTGGACTGGGACTTGAACATTGTTCTATGCGAACGCAGAGGCTACCGGGGATAAGCCTACATGAACGCGTAGGATAATTCGCTATCGCGTAAGCCACTTGGGCTGCTGCTCTTCACGAACGCGGTAGTGTTCACGCGAACGTGATGAACACTAACGCCCAGTGATAAAAATCCTATTACGACATTTTTGCCATTCTATCAAATTTTCAAAAGCTAGACATCCTAGAGACGATTTTTTCAAGATATTTTCTTCTCCAATTTGTTGGTAAGTGATTCTAACATACTTTCTTTCAATTACCCATTACATTTCATGAGATTTCAACCTAAAATCTAGGATTTTCATGGTGGAAATTGGGAGTTTTGGTAGAATTAAGGATTTTTTGTAAAATTAGAATTTAGACCTCGAATTGAGGTCAGATTTCGAAAAAAATTACATAATCGGGCTCGGGGGTGAATTGTTAAATAGATTTTGGTTTCAACCTCGGGTTTTGACCTAGCAGGTTCGAGGTTGATTTTTGACTTTTTGGAGGAAAGTTTGGAAAATCTAAATTTATGGATTATAGTTGATTCCTTTAGTAATATTTGATGTTATTGAGTTAATTGTGGCTAGAATCGAGTTGTTTGGAGGCGGACTCTGGGGGAAAGGCCCCGGTAGAGTTTTGGATTGATCGCAGGGTAACGTAAGTGTTGTGTCTAACCTTGACTAGAGGGAATTAGGAACCCTCAGACTATGTACTATGTGATTCTCATGTGAGTGGCATATATGCAAGGTGACGAGTGCTTATGTGCTGCCGAATTATCTATTTTCTCTGATTTACCACTTTTTGTTAGTTATTTCCTTTCATGTTTTAACTGTTATATGCTCTATATGCTTTCCACTCTTAATTTCTACTTGTTATTCAATATCTTTTCATATTCACGATGTTAGTTCTTCCATAGTTTCATGACTTCCTGCTATTCGTTTAAATTGACTTACTTGTACATTCTAATTGTAAATTGCTGGATTGATCTCGCTGTGTAATATTACTCGTGTAGATTTCTTTACTGGACAAGTTCCTTTTGGTTCAGTTTTGTATTTATCGACCTTAAAGGCCGTGTGGTTAAACTATTGATTTGATTGTGCTTTGAGTATTTGGTACTGATATGGTGGGATCGGGTTGCACGCCGCAAAAAGTGTAATAAGGATGGATTGATATGGTGGAATAAGGGTGAATATATTCTATACGGTGGGATCGAGTTGCACGCCGCAACATGTGGAATAAGGGTGGATCGATATGGTGAAATAAGGTTGAATTATGATACTAATATTGATATATGGTGGGATCTAGTTACGCGCCGCAACATATATATATTATTTACCTATTGTTGATATTGTTACGGTAAAATAAGGGAGGATTCTTTGTTGATTGGTGAGATCGGGTTGCGCGCCGCAACAACCTATATGTTTTCATTTCTTGAGATGTGTTAGGTTTCCGGTATTTGTATTTGAACTGTTAAAGATTGATAATTCTAGACGATGCTGGTTTATTCTTGATGCTTTAGTTACTATTCTCAGTTGACTATTTAATTATGTTTAGTATTTCTATTTTTCTGTCATTATTGTATATTGAGTACAGTTTATAATGTAAGTAACACGCCTTAGCCTTGTCACTACTTTGTCGATGTTAGGCCCGGTATTTATTAGTACATAGTGTGGGTTGTATTGATACTACACTCTGCATACTGTATAGATTTTAGAGTTGGTCCCAGTGACGGTTACTAGCGTGCTCGGATTGGGCAGTCGCGGAGACTTGAGGTACGACTGCTCAGCGCCCGCGGATCCTGGAGTCCCCCTTCCTCTTTTTATTTAGCTGTGTAATTTCATTCAGACAACTTTGTATTTATTTCAGACCTTTGTATGTACTATTCTAGTAGTTCATGCACTTATGACACCAGGTTAAAGGATTTTTAATTGATGTTTGACTGGTTTAGCTTCCGCATTTACACTTTAGATTATATCTGTTCTTTCAGTTCTTTCTTGATATCATCATTTAAAATGTTAAAAGAAATAAGTTATTCTAACATTGGCTTGCCTAACAAGTGAAATCTTAGCCTTCATCACGACCCCGACTGTGGAAATTCTGGGTCGTGACAATAACTATTATACTTGGAAGCATGTCTAAATTCCTCTAATGCGAACTAGCTGAATATGATAATTCCTATTTAATGTTGCTGTCATAATCATACTATGTGTTGTTATTGATATTGGTCTCTGATTGTTTCAACTGAGCTCGTCACTACTTTCAGCCGAATGATAGTTTTGTTACTTATTGAGCACATAAGGTCGGTTATACTCACACTATACCTGCATTTTGTGTGTTGATCCAGATACTTCCGGATGTGGTGATAGCTACAGCAATGTTGGTACCAGTACTTGAGAGTATACGAGGTAGCTGTTAGTATGCTCGCATACCTTGAAATTCTCTTTCATTTATGTCCTTGTTATTGTTTTATTATCCAGACAGTTGTATTGAGGACTTGACTTTGTATTTTATTGTTCAGTAATGCTCGTGTACTCGTTGGCACCAGATTAATGGGATGATTGTAGTAGTATTGTTGTTGTTTTCATAAGTTATTTCAGAATATTTATGCGATTGAGTTTATTAAATCATGTTTATTCAAATTCGTTGTTATTATATGACTGTTGGCTTTCATAGCAAGTAGTGTTAGGCACTGTCACGACTCCAGTGGGAGTTGGGTCATAACATCAACTCTTTCAACCTTAAGCCTCTAGTTAGGAACTAAGTGTTCCAAATCACTCCCGAACCCCTCGGGAACCAAACCAGCTATTGCCACAGGTCATAAATCATCAAAATATCCTATGAAAGTTTCAAATATAAAAATAGGGAAATAGGGTTCTAAATCTCAAAACGGCTAATCGAATTTCTACAATATACCATCATTTACTATAAAAATGGTGGGGTCTAGAAGAATAATGTAATATTATATCACATGCACTTATTATAGAACTTAATAGCCCGGTGCCAAGCTTGCTTATTAAGTATTCAGCATGTAGTGAGTCTATTAATTGAATCACATGCAAACTGTGACTGCCAACAAGGATATATATAAAAAGAAATATTTTAATTAGCACATGTCTATTAATCTCTATGTTCTAATTTAAATGACACATTTCACTTATTAAGAGTCAAATTACATGAAGTTTGACCAATATTTTAAAATATATTTTATTATTATATTATGAGAAAAATTGTAACTTATAGCCTTTTTGTGTAGTTTTTTGTATATCCAAATTTTAATTTTAAAATACTAAGTTGAACTAATTTAATTTAATTTTAAAGTTTAGTGAAACTAACTTTCGATAAGCGAAATGTACGATATAAATTGAAATAAAAGAAATACTAGTTATGAAATAAATTAGATTAAGAATATCCAATGTTACTTCTGACGTATGCAGTGTCAGATCATGATATTTTATAGCAAAATATGTAATCAAAATTGAAACAAATGGAGTACTAGTTATGAAATAAATTAGATTAAGACTATCTAATGCTACTTCTGACGTATGCAGTGTCAGATCATGATATTTTTATTACTACCAAAGTTCACTCTATATAGTTTAATAGCATCTCTTAGTAGCTATATTAAAAATAAACTTTTTTTGGACGGGTTCACTTTAATTCTAACATGCATCTCCCGTAACAATAGATCTAAATCAGGTTAATTAATAGAAACAACTGGGAATCACATTTATTGCATTAAAATGCTTCATCTTAAAATTCACGCTAAAACTCTAAATATCTAAATAGACTCTTTTAGTTTTAGGTAAATTTTCACGTGGCACACAGCTTTGTGCCACCAATTTAGTTTGTAATTACTTTTTTAAAAAAAGTTTAACGGATAACTATTTTTTAAATAACTTTAGATACATACACTTTTTTCCTCTTGCTTTTGTTTTATTCTTTTTTGTACTTAGAGTTTCTTCTCCTTCTTAGTTGCAAAATAAATTTATTAAATTTATTATTATTTTAATAACTTAATGATTGAGATTTGCTCTTTATGATATTTGAAAGTTATATTTTAAATTTGAGCTCATTTGAAATAGAGTTGGACATTGAATCATACATTGGATTGTTGAAGTTCGAAGAAGAAGTTTATGTTTCA
>MU742597.1:10179-47831 GCA_026770625.1 Nicotiana glauca
CTAACACACAATGGAGGAGGATACCACCGGAACTTAATTATATTCCCAATGTAAAAGCTAAGAGGCGGCTGTTGGAAAACTTCCTTTTACTATTAGCACCAACTGCTTAAACTATGACATATGTATAATCGATATATAACATATATGCATAATTAATATATAATCTATGTACATTTGCCAAAATAAATAAACAATAAATTCTGCCGGGTATTAATATATATACTTTGAGGCTAATGAGATATTGTTTACCCGTAAAACGATATAGCTGAATTTGTAACGTGATTTATAGACATATAAATAAACTTGATTCAAAAATATGAAATAAACAAGAACGGAATCACGAATGTAAAAATAACTTAAAAAAATACAAGCATGTTAATATGATATGCTTCTCCGGAAGCAGTAGTATCAACAATCTTAAGAACAAAAGAAAGCAAATAATTTTGTAGTTTGAGAGCAAAATATAACTTTTGTATGCTGAATGTTTTTATGCCTAGAACAGATGTTAATTCTCCTATCTATAGCTCTATATAGGGAGACAAGATCCCCAAATCAAGCTCCTCCTGAATGAGAATAAAACCGTCATTGATGGCTACATAACGATTGGCCATAAATGCAGATATTCTTTGTAACGACTGCTCATTGAACGCTATCAGATGTCAATACTCTGATTCTTTGTCATCGACTACATTGTCGTAAGGTTTCATCCAGCACCGGTCATATGTTTGCAACCAATATTGACTATTTGCTAACTCACATCTTACATGTCTTCAGTTTCACGTGTCAATTATTTATTCGTCAAACTGTCACTAATCAATTTTACTGGATACGTATATGTTTAACAAAAAAAAAATAGATTTTTGGCCAAAACTAGAATTTAGAAGAATCGGGTTACTGATAATCGAAAAAGTATGTAAAGAAAGAGACTTGAGAATGATATTATCAGAAAGCAAGTAAATTAAAGTATATTCCAATAGTAACTTGTCCCTCAACTGATTACATATCTCCGCTTTTATAGATTCTTTTGGGAATGTACGTTATGTCTAACTCATAATGAGGCTATTATGAGTAGTTAATGACATTGAATGCTACGTTACACAATCATTATATTGAATGTGTATATTCCTTAACGGATTGAGAATTTAATATTCTTTAAATATCGTATTTGCACCCTTTTCTGTAGCCAGGTTCATTCTTTCCATTGTTCGGATGTAAATAAACTTAGACAGGAATGGGCACTGATCCTCTTGTCCCGTGCCTCTTCCTTTTTCCTTACTCGTGCCTGCTTTGTAATTCTCGAACCGTAGCTAAGTATAATTTATTGACCATCCCGTGTGTCATGACACGTCACCATATATGTGAATACAATTTTTTCCAATACAGATAATCCCCCCACTTTCCATTTATTCATCAGTTTGAATATTTGGGAAGTGAAATTCATTAAAGGAGAATTTTTATCACCATTAATGCTCTGATAGAGTTGACGCTTCAATGGTCACTTCCTTTTAATGCACTAGACACGTGTCATCCTCTTATTGGTTGCACAATTTTGCAGCACTTTCTCAGGCTTTCTTTTCGGCTTCACAGTTCACAAAGTGTCAGTTATCATTATTATGGTTCTTCCATCATCGTACTTTTTCTTTTTGCCGGTTACCCATTAATATAAATATAACTTCTTTTCTTGTCTTGTTTCACATAAAGCGTATCATACACTCTAATCCTTCGAAACCCCCTTATTATTTTCTGCTTCACTTCAACCTTCTTTGTCATGGCTTCACCAAACCCTAACCCTAGGAGAACCCAATTCTAGATAGCTTCCCCAATGCTCCGGTTAGACATAGAAGAGGGGGTAAACTCGGTAGCCTAGGATTTGTTTCTGGTGGTGTGTCAACTCCTTCTTCTAGCTCTGGTCCCTCTTCTAGGACTAGAGGTTCACATTCTCAGAGGAGTTCTTCTCGGAACAAAGAATCCTCTAAGCCACTTCGTGAGCCTCTAGTGGAGGAAATTATCCCTTCTAAACTTTTTTTCTCATCATGATAGAGAGTCTCTTAGGTCCCAAGTTGCCTCTTTAGATCGTGTTGATCCTTTTCCTACTCAAATTATAGATATTTTAATTCCTGTAGTTCGTATGGATTATCATTGGAGTGACGATTTTCCCATCATCGTTCCTAATCCTAATCAAAGGATCACCATTTAATAGGATTCTCTTTTGTTTACACATATCGCTTTACTCTAGGGGTTAAACCGGCTATTGACCCGGTCATTCTAGACATTTGTCATTTTTTCGACATGTGTTTGGGTCAAATTGGTCCGATTGTTTGGAGGGTTGTTGCCTGCTTGAGGCACCTCGCTAGCATGGCGGATGTTGAATTCACTTTTCCCCACTTAATTCACCTCTACTCCCCTAGGCTTTTTTGAAACGGCATATTTGGCTTAGCAGCCAGGAGCAAGAGAGTTTTAGTGAGTCCCGAGGATGATACAGACCATGGCTGGTATGCCCGCTTTGTTGCTGCTCCCACTGCTGGTTTAGTTTGTGAAATATCGTTCCCTTCCCTAAGAAGTGGAACTTTGCACGTAAGTGTTAAATCCTTCTCGTGCCTTTTTATTTCAAGGCTTACTTATTTTTCTTAATTTTTCTTTTTTTTCTTTTCAACAACCATGGGTTTATGGAGTCTGTGCCCAACTTCCGTAGTTGGGTAGAAAAGTTACTGAAGACTGCCCAATGGAGGGTAGATCATGGAAAATCCTTTCCAACCGTTACGGTTAGAAAGTAAAAACTCATGATAAGGATTTCAATTTTTACCTTATCTGTATATAAATATTTTTGTTGTTCTAATTTTTATCCTTCTTTTTATTAGGATTTGCTATTCGAGGATTTACTGAAGAGGCCGTCTTGGCATCTCATGACTCCTTAAGTACTCGTTCTTCTTCAGCCCAAGATATATTCTTGGGCTCTGTAAAGAGAAAATATACTGAAAAAGATGATTCAGAGGAAGAAGACGAAGGTTCTTTGATGTCAAGTCCACCAGCCAGGATACGTATCGTCTCTGAAGACGAGGCTGATATCTCCCCTCACCTATCTCTTTTCGAGCCTATTATTAATCTAGTGATCATTCCTGATGACGATGTTTCTCCTCACAACATTCGTGAGTCAATAGATCAACTCTTTATTAGTGGTTTTGGTAGTGGAACCTTAGGACCTGTTCTAAATGAACCTCCTTTGTCTTCTTTTACATCTTTCGTACCTGTGATTTCTTCTTTACGTTCACCAACTACTACTTCTGTCCCTTCCTCCATTATTTTTACTCCTCCCACCGCTCCTCCTTTAGTAATTCCTCCCCCCATTGTCCACCATACAGAGGTGGGTTCTTCAAGCAGGGGTTCCGCTATAAGGAGCGTAACCATTGAGGTTCCTGCCAACAACAGTCTTTTAAGAAAGTCCGGGAAGGCCGATACTTGGTTCAAGCCTTTGATTGGCCCCATTGAGAAGGCTAAACTTGAAATCCATAGTAATTTGACCCTCATGAATGATATAGTACATGCCACTCTAAAGGTATTTTCTTGTCCTTTATTTTATAAAAACTTCTGACTTTGAAATCCTGACCCCATCTTTTTTGTTTATGTAGGCCAACCTCATTGGCACTGAGCTAATGAACCGAGTCTCCTTTTTGGAGAAGTTGGCTCATGATTTAGAGAAGACTGCCCATGATGCAAAAGAGGCTGCCCGTGGCTCTCAGTTGGAGGCAAACAACTAGAAGGGCCAACTTGAAAGTGCCCAAATCGACATGGAGGATTTGGAGGAAAGGAAAAATACCTTAGACCAGCAAGTTCAAACATTAACCTCCGAGCTGGCGATGATTAAGTTTTCCTCAAGACAAACTGAGAAGGAAAAAAAACGCCTTGAATCTTCCTTTTCAGAGTAGCTATCCAAGGCCAATGAGGAAAATATGGCTCTAAAAAAAGCTGGCTCAGAAGGAAATGCATGTTGGGGAGCTTGTACAAAACCTTTCCCAGGCACAAGAAGAACTACGAGTTTCTGTGCACAAGGTAAGTGCCCTATAGAGTTCTCATACCACCCTTCAATCATCTTACAGTTCTGTTTTGGCTGAAAATGAAGAACTTAAGAATGAAGTCGCTGTTTGGGAGAGAGATTATGAACTTCTTGAAGAGTCAACCAATGTTGAGATAAGTTGGACCTTCTTAAATACTCATCGTGACACCTTAGTGGAAATGGGCCAAGAAGGTTTCAACCTGGAATCAGAATTAGCCAAGGTGAATGAGACCATTGAACGAGCTCAACAACCACAAGATTTTCTATCTCCTGAGGTTGAAGTTCCTGTGATTTAAACTTCTTTGGCTGAGATTCCCACAGTTTAAGTTCCTGTGACTGTTGAAATTGCCACGGGTGTCACCCCTTATTCAAGTTCATCTGTGCCTCTTGCTGCTAGCCAAGCTGAGACTTTGCTTGCCGATGCTCTAACTGTTGTGATTGAAGATCAACCTTCATCTGTTAATGATGTTGTTCCAGTTGAGCCCGCTTATAATCCTTCTTCAGTTCCCTCTTCTTAGTGAAAAGATTTATATTTTTTTTAAATTCCCTTTTTGCAAGTACCTATCTAGAAAACTATGTTTAAAGTTTTTGGATTCTTGTGATAGTTTTTTGTAATCAAACCCTTGGTTATCAGTTAAGGCTTGATTTTAGAAATACTAGTCCCCAAGTCTTGTTATGGGGCATTTTTGTATGAACAATTTGATGACTGAGTTTATACTTAGTCTTTAGTTTTAAAATATTAAGAAGTTATCATTAACCTTCCATCTGTTCTATTTGTGCCTTTTAATTTCAAGGACTTAAAGAACAGGTTGCATTTTTGTCATTTGAAAATGCTTCTGTTAATCTCATGACTAAATAACATGAGTTTTATAAAAGAGTGCCCTTTTATATTTTGACACTTAATGAAGAAGATGTCTCAACTTCATAATGGTGTTATCATACGATAAAAGAAATAGGAACACACATGTTTTTAAAATAACTTTGACAAGTTTTTATTTCTGAACCTTGACAAGTTTTGAGTAATACTTTATATGTATTTGAGTTACATATATAACTTTCTCGTAACTGTTTTCTTTGTAACATATTTGTACAAAAGAAGAACAATAGATACAAGGTTTTTCCTTATAACCCGTTTTATTACATGGTTTTCACCCTGACTGTTTTGAGGTACACTGGGTCCCTTTAGCTTCAAAACATTAGGAAGGGTTTGAGAGGTGACTCCATTATTCTCATAGGAAAGAATACTATGCTGGATGCCATGACTTCGTGACTTTCACCCCGCACTTGACTCTTCTAGGCTTGATTGATTTTTCCTCAATCTTCTTTGACTTTTTATACACGTGACTGTGTATACTATGTAGTCCCCCAAGTGTTTGAGTGTTGAAGTATGAAGCCTCGAGCACTTGATAGTCTCTTTCACTTGATCCTTTTCCTGAAAAGGAAATACATACGGGACTCGGAGGTATGATTATAGATGAAGACTGTTTAACCCGTTTATATTTCTATCAGAATAATTATAACCCTGGGCTAGAAATTTTAGTTTATTCCATTTTGCCTTACAGGTTGTGACTCATCATTTAGTACGAGTTATTGTTTTTCCTATCATCTAATATCGTTAGTAAAATTTTAACAATTCAAAAAATAAAATTCAACATGTTGATACCTGACCATGGGTTTTTCATTAGAATTAGTATCTCTTCAAATGAACAACATTCCAATGTGAAGGAAGAACCTTACCATCCATTTTTTCCAATTCATATGCCCCTTTTCCTGCAATATCACGAACTCTGTAGCGTTATTCCCAGGTTGGGCTTAGTTTACCTGCGTTGGCTGCCTTTGTAGATTGAAAAATATTTTTAAGCACGAAGTCCCCAATTTTGAAGTATCTCAGGCGAGCTTTCCTGTTGTAATATCGTTCAATCACTTGTTTTTGTGCTGCCATTCTTATTAACGCAGCTTCTCTCCTGCCTTCCAATAAGTCCAAATTGACCCGAATGTCTTCATCATTAGACTCTTGTGCTGCTTGTGAGAATCTTGTACTTGGTTCTCCTATTTCAACCGGGATTAGTGCCTCAGCTCCATAAACCAAAGAGAAGGGTGTTTCACCTGTGCTCGTTTTTGTTGTTATGCGATATGCCCACAAAACTCTGGATAACACTTCAGGCCAATTACCTTTTGACTCCTTTAATCGCTTCTTTAAATTGTTGATTATGACTTTGTTTGTTGATTCTGCTTGCCCATTACCCGCTGGATGATAAGGTGTAGACGTAATCCTTTTTATTTGCCAACTCTCAAAAAATTATCTGACTTGAGCTCCGATAAATTAAGGACCATTGTCACATACGATTTCCTTTGGTACACCGAATCGGTAAATAATATTACGCCAAATGAAATCCTTGACCTCCTTTTCTCGCACCTATTTAAATGCTCCTGCCTCCACCCATTTAGTGAAATAATCAGTAAGTACGAGTAGAAACTTTATTTGTCCTTTCGCTTGAGCTAACAGTCCTACAATATCCATCCCCCATTTCATAAATGGCGATGGCGCAATGACCGGATGTAATAATTCTGCTGGTCTGTGCATATTGTTACCGTATCTCTGGCATTTGTCATATTTAGCCACGAAACTTTCCGCTTCTTCTTCCATTTTGGGCCAATAGTACCCTGCTCTGATCAAGGTTCTTACCAGTGATCTTCCTCCTACGTGGTACCCATAATGCCCCTCATATATTTCCCTCATTACATACTGCATTTGAGAAGGTCCGAGGCATCTTGCTAAGGGATCATCAAACATTTTTCGATAAAGATTCCCATGTTTTAAATAGTAACAAGCAGCCTTTTTTCGAAGGGCATGCTCTTGTCTCTTGTCATCAGGGACGATACCATACTGTAAAAAAGCAACAATTTCGTTCCTCCAATCCCAAGTTAAATTATTAAAATTTACCTCATTCTTATCAAGTTCGAGAATGGAGTGAAATAAATGTATAATCAAGGCGTTTGCATCGTTTGATACTTCGGCTGCAGATGCGAGATTAGCTAAGGCATCTGCTTCAACATTTTCATCTCTTGGAATTTGTATGACCTTCCAAGTTTGGAATTGCTTTATCAGTTCCCGTACCTTTTCCAAGTTTTGTTGCATCCTTGTTTCCCTAGCCGTGTAAGCCCCTAGCATTTGATTAACCACGAGCTGAGAATCACTTTTGATCACTACTTGACTTATACCAAGTTCTCGTGCCAATTCCAGCCCTGCAATCACAGCTTCATACTCCACTTCATTGTTAGTTATAGAATGACATTTAATAGCTTGCCTAATAGCTTCACCTATAGTTGGTACGAAAAGAATTCCTAATCCTGCACCTTTTATGTTAGATGAGTCATCAGTAAATAAGGTCAATATTCCTAGATTAGCCCTATTAAGTTTTTGAACTTCTTTTTCTGCTTCTAATTACATCTCTTGGCTAAAGTCAGCCACGAAATCTGCCAATACCTAGGACTTTATTGTTGTTCTGTGTAGGTACGCGATTTCATACTCACTTAGTTCTATAGCTCATTTAGCTAACCTCCCTGATAATTCATGCTTATGCAGTATATTGCGTAAGGGTTATGCAGTTACTACAACAATAGGATGACACTGAAAATATGGTCTTAGCTTTCTAGATGCCATGATTAAAGCAAATACTAGTTTTTCTAACTATGGATATTGTGTCTCTGTATCTAATAAAGATTTAATAACATAATAGATAGGGGATTGTTTACCTTGTTCTTCTCGAACCAAAACAGCGCTTACCGCAACTTCTGAAACGACAAGGTAGATGAAAAGTTTTTCCCCAGCTTTTGGCTTTGCTAGAAAAGGTTGATTTGATAAGTAAGTTTTCAAATTCCTAAGTGCTTGTTGACACTCCTCATTCCACTCAAAATGATCCTGCTTTTTAAGGGCTGAGAAGAACTTAAAACATTTTTCCGATAATTTGGAAATGAATCTCCCCAAAGTTGTGATTCTCCCTGTCAATCTTTGAACTTCTTTCTTATTTGAAAGTACATCAGGGATTTCTTCAATAGACTTAATCTGTGTAGGATTTACTTCAATACCATGGTTAGAAACAAGAAAACCTAAAAACTTACCTGATGCTACACCAAATGTACATTTTTCTAGGTTCAACTTCATGTTATATTTTCGTAAAATTTTAAACGTTTCAGACAGATGCGATATATAGTCTTCTGAATGCTGATTCTTAACTAACATATCATCTATATATACCTCCATGGTCTTACCTAGATGTTCTTGAAACATTTGGGTAACTAACCTCTGATACATCACACCTGCATTCTTAATACCAAAGGGCATTACCTTATAACAGTAAGTCCCCCTGTCTGTTATGAAAGAAGTTTTTTCCTCATCTCCCGGATCCATTTTGATTTGATTATAGCCTGAATACGCAACTAAAAAACTTAATAGCTCATGCCAAGCAGTAACATTAATTAGCTGATCTATGTGCGATAAAGGAAAAGAATCTTTTGGACAGGCTTTATTAAGGTCTATGTAATCTACACAAACTCGTCACTTACCGTTCTTTTTTGGAACCACAACAGTATTAACTAACCAGTTAGGATATTTTACCTCACGGATTGAACCAATTTTTAACACTTTTTGAACTTCTTCTTGAATCACCTGATTCTTGAAAGTTCCTTGCTTTCTTTTCTTTTGCTTGACTAGAGGGTGTGATGGATCTTCGTTTAGTTTATGAGTCACGACCTCCGGTGGTATCCCTGTCATTTTAGAATGGTACCAAGCAAAACAATCTACTTTAGCTTTTAAAAATTCAATTAACTTATGCTTTACCTCCGGACTGAGATTATCTCCTATATACACTTTCCTCTCGGGACAGTGTATAAATAAAACCAGCCTCTAACTCTTCTATCGTTGTTTTGATGTTCTAGTTCTCCTCTGGTTCTTGGATGGTATCACGTCTTGAATCCACATCTGTTTTTCCTTGTTCAGTTTAGGTTGACAACATGTTACCCTCAACTGAATTCTATAATTGCTATTTGTCTTCACCCTAAATAGTTGAATCTGCAACGGAATTGATGAACCTAGATGTTTGTTGGCCGCCTTTAATTTGACATATCCCCCATGGTGATGGAAATTTAATAACCTGATGTAAGGTTGATGGTACATCATCCATGTCATGGATCCATGGCCTCCCAAGAATCATATTGTAAGTCATTTCCATATCTATGACTTGAAATTTGGTATCTTTGACAACGCCTTCTGCGAATATAGTAAGGATTGCTTCTCCTTTCGTTACAACACTAAAGTTGTCAAATCTCGACAAAGTATGCACTTTTGGAATCAATTTATCCTCATCTTGCATCTCGTGCAACACTCGTATCAAAATAATATTCACAGAACTGCCTGGATCAATCAAAACTCGTTTCATGTTAGTGTTATGTACAAGTAAAGATATTACCAGTGCGTCATTATGTGGAGTTAAGAGACCATCCGCATCTGTATCGTTGAATGAAATATTCTCTTCTTCTATTACAAGTCGAAACAGCTTCCCATGAGTGATTGTTATCTTGGAAGTTTTATTAGCTGCGGTATATGAAACGCCATTGATATCTTCACCCCCACTTATAACATTGATGGTGCTTTTGGGTGCAGGCGGTTTCGGAGGCTCCTGTCTGTTCTTCATATATGCTTGTTTACCTTTTTCACTAAATAGCTCAGTGAGATACCCTTGTTTTAACAAATGATCAACCTTACCCTGCAATAATTTGCAATCTGCGATTTTATGCCCGTAGTCGTTGTGAAATTCGCACCAATGATTAGGGTTTCGTCTGTTTAGATTTGATCTCATCTCCTTTTGCCATCGTACCTTATCTCTCATGCTTCTTAAAACAGCTACGAGTTTAGAGGTGCTTATACCACCGAACCTTGCTTTTAAACTTCCATCATCGCCTCGTGGTCCACGTGAGTTCCGATCATTTCTGAACCTTGATGAGGAGTTTGATTCCCTGTTTCTAGATTTGTGATCGTACATTTGATTATCTTTCCTTAACCATGAGTCCTTTCCCGCAGGTCCCATTTAAGTCTCGTACCTATTTTTACTAGATCTTTTTTCATTTTCTACACGTGTTGAACTTACTTTTTCTTCTGTTTTATGTCATAAAATGATATCTTCTTCAATCCTCATCTTTGTATTGTATCTATTGTAGACATCATTCCACATTTTTCCTGAGAATTCTAGAAGGCTTTCCTTGAGTCGCCTAGTGGCTTTTGAACTCTTCTCATTCAAATTGCTGGCGAAGGCTATGGCCGCCCAATTGTCAGGTACTCGTGGCAGCGTCATTCTTTCCCGTTGAAATCTATCTACGAACTCTCTAAGCAACTCTGAATCTCCTTTCTTGATTCTGAAGATGTCTTCCATCCTCTTTTCAACTTTTTGAGCTCCCGAGTGTGCTTTAATAAATAGATCTGCAAGCTCAGCAAACAAATTTATAGAATTTTCAGGTAAAAGAGAATACCATGTTAAGGCCCTTTAGTGAGTGTTTCACCGAATGTTTTGAACAAGAATGATTTAATCTCCTGCTTAGTCAAATCACTGCCTTTGACACCTGTTGTAAATGCAGTAACGTGATATCGTGGGTCTGTTGTACCATCATACTTTGGAATATCAGGCATCTTGAACTTTTTTGGAATTGGGAGGAGAGCGCCACTTGGCTTCCATGGCTGTTGAGAATATTTATCTATATCTACTCCCTTGATCACGGGTGGTACTCTGGGTATTTGTTCTATGCGTTCATTTTGCTCCTTAAGCTATTTCTGCAATGTTACTACTAGATTTTGTAAATCAGAATTAACTGGATTACCTGGGTCCCCCTCCTGTGTTTCACTGGGGGTTCCATCGCTGCCAGAGTTAATCAGTCCAGAACGAGGATTCTCTAAAGTATTTTTGTTTGGAGTAGGCGTGGGTGGATGCAGCGGGTAATTGACTAACAAAACCTTGTAAAGCTTTATTAACCTGAGTAGCGATAAGTTTTTGTAAGGCATCAGGTGTCATGGTCATAGCTTCTTCATTCTCAAATTGACCACGTTCTTCTGTGTGAGATCCGTCAAGAGAGCCCTCCCGACCCGAATTTTCCACTATCGGGAGTCGTGATGGTGCCTACTGTCGGAGCTAGGAAAGCCAAGCATTTAAACATTTTCTGATAATTACCCAACAATAATAATAATAATAATAATAATAATAATAACGAGTCATTTAAATAAAAGCGGAAGTCTTGAAAACATAGATAACTGAAACCCCAAAATGCGAAAGTTCAATATTTCTCTACCCAAGACTGATGTCGCTATCTCACGACCTACTAAAGAGTGTTACAAACAAGTTTTAATAGAAAATACAAAAATGTCTGTCTCGGTATGATGAAAACAAATTGAAAATATGGAAAGGGACTTTGGCCTGCGAACACCAGCTAGGCTACCTCGTAAGTCCCTGGAATTCTACTGCGGTGGTCCAAAAGCTGCTCCGGTATCGTGATCTGTGCAAAAGAGCACAGAAGTGTAGCATTAGCACAACCGACCCCATGTGCTGGTAAGTGCCTGGCCTAACCCCGGCGAAGTAGTGACAAGGCTACACAGGACTACCAATCAACCTATACAGTTCAATATATATCTATGCAATAAAAGGGAAGAATACATAAATTAAACAGTTAAGAGGGAGGGAAACATACTATGGGGGAGTACAGTCCGGATATAAAGTCAACAATTTAAGTACGAAATAGGGCAATAACAATAATTAATGAGAGCAAGAAAATCAACAGTTGCATGGCATCAACCTTCGTGCTTTTAATCTCATTCTCACCAAAAGCCTCAAATAAAGTGTGCGTCATCACCCTTCGTGCTTTACCTCACATAACTCTCATAACATGGCACAAAATGATCCTTCGTGCAATTATAATCAAATCAGAGCACAGAATGTCCCTTCGTGCATAATTAATCAAAACATGGCACGGAATGACCCTTCATGCAGATATAATCAAAACATGGCACGGAATGGTCCTTCGTGCAAATATAATCAAACATGGCACGGAATGATCCTTCGTGAAAATATAATCAAACATGGCACGGAATATTCCTTTGTGCAATAATAATCAAACATGGCACGGAATGTTCCTTCATGCAATAATAATCAAACATGGAACGGAATAATCCTTCGTGCAAATATAATCAAAGATGGCACGGAATGATCCTTCGTGCAAATATAATCAAAACATGGCACGGAATGATCCTTCGTGCAAATATAACCAAAACATGGCACAGAATAATCCTTCGTGCAATAATCACTCTTCCTCACCCAAACAACAATCACAACCAAACGGGGAGAGGGGATAGACAAACAACATTAAATATCCCATCAAGGGAGAACAAAATAAAATAGCTAAATCCCGGCAAGGGAGATAATCAATATACTCAAGACATCCCGGCAAGGGAATAATCACTCTCTTTCTATTACGCTTATTTCTTACTTTATAATCAAGTCAAAAATCGAGCCAACGCTCCAAGGAGTTTACAAATCATATTTCCTTCTCATTCTCTTCATATCATATAGAAACCATCAATTAACAAGAAAGAGTCACTACCAAATCTCAAATAAGCACAAATAAGGACTCACGGTCATGCTAGATACCGGTGTATAGATACTCATGACCATACCTATACACCCTAATCAACATTTAGCCATTAGCAAATAATACTCTAAACCTATTCCCTCAAGCCAAAGTTAGATCAAACACTTACATCGGTCCAAAGAATAGCAACCAATCCTCAAATACCGCCTTTCCTCTACAATTCGACTCCGAAACAATGATATCTAGGCATAATTAATTCAATAATATCAATAAAGACTCAATGACAACATCCCATAGCCTAGATATGAATTTCCTAGCATTCTTCCAAAGATACCAAAATTCAACATCGGGCCCACATGGTCCAAACACGAGGCTCGGACCAAACCCAATCACTCATAACCCCACGAGTTCAAATATGCAATTTGTTTTAAGATTCGACCCCAAATTGAGGTTGAATCACCCAAAATTCTCAAAACCTTAACTCTACCCAAAACCCCTAATTTCTACTTTGATTTCATGCTTTAGGCCTAGGAATTCACTAATTAATGAAGAAAAACGAAGGAATTAGGTGGGGAATTACTTACCCAAGTTGGAGAAGAAAAGCTTCAAAAATCGCCCCTAGAGCTTAGGGAAGACAAGTTTTATGAAAGAATGGGAATAATCCCGTAATGGTTCTGTTTTCAACTTTAAAAATCATTGGGCGAAATTGCCCTTCGCGTTCGAGGGAATGGGGCCGCGTTCGCGAAGGGTAAGCTGGGCAAGTCATCGCGATCGCATGGAGGTAAACGCGAACGCGTAGAGGAAAAATGTTGGGGGGGTCCAAGATTGGCCTACGCGAACACGTATCAAGGGAAATACTGGGGCCCTGAATTTGGCTTGCGCGTTCGCGAGGGTGGTGATGCGAACGCGAATAAGGGGACCTAGAAACATCGCAGATACGTACTGAAGGACGCGAACGCGAAGAAGGGGATGTCTGTGAAAAAATTACAGAAAATTTGATATCATCCTAAGTCCAAAACAACCCCGAACACCTCCGTAAACACTCCCGAGCCCTCGGGCTCCTAACCAATCACACACACTAACTCAACAATATCCTACGAACTTAACCGTGTGATCAAATCGCCAAAATAACATCATAAACGAGGAATCAAACCTCAAAATCAACACTTTTTCATCACACTTCATAAACTTCAAATTTTAGATGTTTAGGTCCGAAACACGTCAAATAACGTCCGATTTCGACCAAACTTTACAAAAAGTGCTTAACACATATTTAAGACTTATTCCGGGCGTCAGAACCAAAATACGAGCACAATACCATAGTCTTTTAATTAATTTTTATTTCTATTTTTTTTAATAATTCCAGAAAAACAATTTCATAGAAAAATTCTTTTCCTCGGGTTCTAAACCTCGGATTTCGACTCCGGACACATGCCCGAGTCCAATATTTTTCTACGGACCCTCCGGGACCGTCAAATTACGGGTCTGGGTCCGTTTACCAAAAATATTGACCGAAGTCAACTTTAATCATTTTAAAGCCACATTTTGAAATTTTTCACAGAATTTAACATATAATCTTTCCGGCTACGTGCCCGGATTGCGCACGCAAATCGAGGCAACTAAAAGTAAGGTTTTCAAGGGCTTAGAAGCGCGGAAAAAGAGAGAAATCCGATGATGGCTCTTTGGTTCGTCACATTCTCCACCTCTAAAATAATCGTTCGTCGTCGAACGGACGAAAGAAAGAAGTACCTGAGTCGGAAAAATAGATGAGAATAGCGGCTCCGCATATCAAGACTCGGACTCCCAGGTCGATGCCTCAGGAGGATGACCTGCCCACTGGACATGCACTGAAGGAAAACTCTTCGACCTCAACTGTCGAACCTACCGGTCTATGATAGCTACCGGATCCTCCTCGTAAGATAGATCCTTGTCCAACCGAACAGTGTCGAAATCTAACACGTGGGCTGGATCGCCGTGATACCTCCGAAGCATGGACACATGAAACACTGGATGCACGACTGTCAAGCTGGGCGGCAAGGCAAGTCTATAAGCCACCTCTCCCACTTGATCGAGGATCTCAAATGGGCCAATGAATCTGGGGCTAATCTTGCCCTTCTTCCCAAATCTCATCACGCCCTTCATGGGCGACACTCGGAGCAAGACCCGCTTACCAACCACGAAAGCTACATCTCGAACCCTACGATCCGCATAACTCTTTTCCCGCTACTGAGCCGAACGAAGCCTGTCCTGGATGATCTTGACCTTATCCAAGGCCTCCTGAACTAAATTTGTGCCCAATAACCGAGCCTCTCCCGGCTCAAACCATCCGACTGGATATCGACATCGCCTACCATACAACGCCTCATATGGAGCCATCTGAATGGTGGACTGGTAGCTGTTGTTGTAGGCGAACTCTGCTAAAGGCAAAAACTGGTCCCACGAGCCTCCAAAATCAATGACACAGGCTCGGAGCATATCCTCCAATATCTGAATAGCCCTCTCGGACTAGCCGGAACATAAGCAAGACTACCCATGCCGGCGGACTTCCTACTCAACGCATTGGCCATCACATTGGCTCTCCCCGGGTGGTACAAAATAGTAACATCATAATCCTTCAATAGCTCCAACCACCTCCCTTGCCTTAAGTTCAACTCCTTCTGCTTCAACAATTATTGCAGACTCTTGTGATCAGTGTACACCTCACACGTCACACCATATAAATAATGCCTCCAAATCTTCAAAGCATGAACCATGGCTGCCAACTCTAGATCATGAACCGGATAATTCTTCTCGTGGATCTTCCATTGCCTCGAAGCATAAGCAATGACTGTGTCATCCTGCATCAATACCGCACCAAGCCCAATACGGAAAGAATCACAATAAATTGTATAGGTCCTTGATCCTATGGGCAAAACCAATATCGGAGTCGTAGTCAGAGCTGTCTTGAGCTTTTGAAAGCTCTCATCAAACTCGTCTGACCATCGGAAATGGGCACCCTTCTGGGTCAATCTGGTCATCGGGGCTTCTATGGATGAAAATCCCTCTAAGCACAAATAAGGACTCACGATCATGCTAGACACCAGTGTATAGATACTCGTTACCATGCCTATACACCATACTCAACATTTAGCAATTCGAAAATAATACTCTAAACCTATTCTCTCAAGCCAAAGTTAGATCAAACACTTGCCTCGGTCCAAAGAATAGCAACCAATCCTCAACTACCGCCTTTTCTATACAATCCGACTCCGAAACAATGATATCTACGCATTATTAATTCAATAATATCAATAAAAATTCAATGGAAACATCCCATAGCCTAGATATGAATTTTCTGGCATTCTTCCAAAGATACCAAAATTCAACACCGGGCCCACATGGTTCAAACACGAGGCTCAGACAAAAACCCAATCACCCATAACCCCACGAGTTTAAATATGCAATTTGTTTTAAGATTCGATCCCAAATTAAGGTTGAATCACCCAAAATTCTCAAAATCCTAACTCTACCCAAAACCCCTAATTTCTACTTTGATTTTATATTTTTAGGCCTAGGAATTCACTAATTAATGAAGAAAAACGAAGGAATTAGGTGGGGAATTACTTACCCAAGGACTTTGGAAAAGAAGAGCTTCAAAAATCGCCCCTAGAGCTTGGGAAAGACAAGTTTTATGAAAGAATGGGAATAATTCCATAATGGTTCTGTTTTCAACTTTAAAAATCACTGGGCGAAATTGCCCTTCGCATTCGCGGGAAAGGGGCTGCGTTCGCGAAGGGTAAGCTGGGAAAGTCATCGCGATCGCGTGGAGGTAAACGCGAACGCGTAGAGGAAAAATGCTGGGGGGTCCAAGATTGGCCTATGCAAACGCGTATCAAGGGAAATACTGGGGCCCTGAATTTGGCTTGCACGTTCGCGAGGGTTGTGATGCGAACGCGAAGAAGGGGACCTGGAAACATCGCGAACGCGTACTGAAGGACACGAACGCGAAGAATGGGATGTCTGTAAAAAAATTGCAGAAAATCTGATATCATCCTAAGTCCAAAATCACCTCGAACACCTCCGTAAAC
Source organism: Nicotiana glauca (assembly GCA_026770625.1). Classification (NCBI taxonomy): domain Eukaryota; kingdom Viridiplantae; phylum Streptophyta; class Magnoliopsida; order Solanales; family Solanaceae; genus Nicotiana; species Nicotiana glauca. The sequence continues at coordinate 26,926 of MU742597.1, forward strand.
ACTCCCGAGCCCTCGGGCTCCTAACCAATCACACACACTAACTCAACAACATCCTACGAACTTAACCGTATGATCAAATCGCCAAAATAACATCATAAACGAGGAATCAAACCTCAAAATCAATACTTTTTCATCAAACTTCATAAACTTCAAATTTTAGATGTTTAGGTCCGAAACACGTCAAATGACGTCCGATTTCGACCAAACTTTACAGAAAGCGCTTAACACATATTTAAGACTTGTTCCGGGCGTCGAAACCAAAATACTAGTCCGATACCTTAGTCTTTTAATCAATTTTCATTTCCATTTTCCTTAATAATTCCAAAAAAATAATTTCACAGAAAAATTCTTTTCCTCAGGTTCTAGACTTCGGATTTCAACTCCGGGCACATGCTCGAGTCCCATATTTTTCTACAGACCCTGCGGGACCGTCAAATCATGGGTCCGGGTTCGATTACCAAAAATATTGACCGAAGTCAACTTTAATCATTTTAAAGCCACATTTTAAAAATTTTTACAGAATTTAACATATAATCTTTCTGGCAACGTGCTCGGACTGCGCACACAAATCGAGGAAACTAAAAGTGAGGTTTTCAAGGCCTCGGAAATACGAAAAAAGAGAAAAATCTGGTGATGACCCTTTGGGTTGTCACAATTGCCGTGGTGAGTCTTGTGGAGTTGGAACTTGACTATCATTATTTTGCGGATCTCCCTGATTTTGCTGATTGATTTGATTTCCTTGAGTGTTGTCGTTATTGTTCGACACAGTTTATTCAACACAGAAAATCAAGTTAAGATATAATTGATTATCAGATTTTCGGTAACAGAACCAATTTGTTTAACAAATAAAAATAAATTTTTGGCCAAATCTAGAGTTTAAAAGAATCGGGTTACTGATAATCGAAAAAGTATGTAAAGAAAGAGATTTGAGTATGATATTATCACAAAGCAAGTAAATTAAAGTATATTCCAATAGTAACTTGTCCCTCAATTGATTACATATATCCCCTTTTATAGATTCTTTTGGGAATGTACGTTATGTCTAAATCATAATAAGGCTATTATGAATAGTTAATGACAGAATGCTACATTACACAATTATTATATTGAATGTGTATATTTCTTAACGGATTCAACATTTAATATTCTTTAAATGTCGTATTTGCACCCTTTTCTATAGCCAGGTTCATTCTTTCCATTGCTCGGATGTAAATAAACTTAGACAGGAACGGGCTGATCTTGTTGTCTCGTGCCTCTTCCTTTTTCCTTACTCGTGTCTGCTTTATAATTCTCAAACCGTAGCTAAGTATAATTTATTGACCATCCCGCGTATCATTTCACGTCACCATATATATGAATACAATTTTCCCCAATACAATATATTCCTAGCGATGTTAGATTAAGTGAATGGTTAGAACCTCACGTCCTCTATTAATTTACGCATACATATAATATTACTGTGATGAAAGATGTTCAATATCGTAGAGGTAAAAAAAGAACTGGTCTATTTATGTGTTTGTTATGATTCTTTTGAAAATATTAGACCATGCCCACTTCTTGATCATGGGATGGCTACCAAATCATTAAATCTGTATATTACCAAGACCTATTCTTATATCAGTAGGAAATTAAGCCATATTACTGAATATTGGATTAAAAACAACAACAACAACAACCCAGTATAATCCCACTTGGTGGGGTCTGGGAAGGGTAGTGTGTACGCAGACCTTACCCCTACCCTGGGGTAGAGAGGCTGTTTCCAAATAGACCCCCGGCATCCTTCCCTCCAAGAACTTCCCACCTTGCTCTTGGGGAGACTCGAACTCACAACCTCTTGGTTGGAATATTGGATTAAAAAGAACTATTGAATATTATAACGACTCGGTCTAGTTTCTTCTATACATTTAAAGTGTCCGGTACATAGGATTGAGTCTTCTTTCCAGAAAAATGCAGATTTCCTGCGTAATTCGGAAGAGTTTAAATTCTATCCCCAACAATGTATTAACTTTTTACTCTATTGGTAAAATTTACCGTTAATAACAGGTAACTCTTCTTATCAAGTCGGAATCTAATATATGATAAACTTGAAAATAATACTCCCTCCATTTCAATTTATGTGAATCTATTTCTTTTTTAGTCCGTGCCAAAAAAGAATGACCTCTTTCCCTATTAGGAAATAATTTACCTTTATGCAATGATTTATAGCCACACAAAATATATGTGCTTCATTTTACACCACACATTCAAAAGCCTTCTCTCTTTTCTTAAATTTCGTGCCCAGTCAAATGGGTTCACATAAATTGAAACGGAGGGAGTAATAATCTACTATAAACAGCATAGTTGTACTGATAATGTAAAAATTACACTATCGGTACAAAACTTATATCCAATCTTGAATAGATATTTTGGGGGCACTTATGATTGTTGTCATGTTGTAACTTGTAAGTAATGAAGCTTTAAGAAACAAATAGATTCATGTTGTAAGTAATGAAGCTTTAAGAAACAAACGAATTGAACTAGTTATAACTCTCAGAATACAAAAATCCAGCTGAAAATAATAAGTGCTAGCTACTGGTAGTGATGACTTGTGTGTGGTGTTTAATTTGGCCCACTTTGTTTGCCACCAGCAGTTGTAAAGGTTTCTTTTTTTGCCATTAAGACAGGGTTCTGTTTCTATTTTAGCCAATCTAGGTAAACAGAAATACGTACAGCACAAATTAATTAAATACTTGAGGATATATATGTTTGAACATTTTCCCTAACTAGAATATGAACCTAAGACAATAGTGCTATCTCTTGTTGTATATAGTCCGTAACAGTATAAGTGGGAGTCACACGCAATAACCATTAGCCATGTTACAGAAACATGCAACATATATATTTGAAGGTGAAGTGTGTCTGACTAGAATTACACCACCTCATCAATCAATCGTATATTATATAAGTAAGCACGTGATTTTTGCCCTATATAGAAATACTTTCAAAAACTCAAAATAAAATAATTTTGGGTTGTGTGTGATTTTTGTGAATTTTGTGTTATTTTTCTTTTATTGTTTGTATTTGTCTGTACGTAACTATTTTTTTAAATTGATGAAAATACAAAAATATATGGCATTTTGCATTCTTAGGATTTAATTCTATAATTAGGAGTAATTAAGTTATTTTACAAAATAAAAAAATCACAAATTAATGTTATATATATTTGAAGGTGAATTGTGTCTGACTAGAATTGCACCACCTCATCAATCAATTGTATATATATACCCCATAGCTAGCCAATAAGCCTAATTGCCTCCTCAACACAAACTACAACTAATGTTCTCTATTATCATGTACATATTGAAGGACTAATCTAATAGCTGTATTACATATTAATTCTAACCCTATAAATTAATTGATCAGCATCCTTTTCAAGCTAAGGTCCAAATCCATCTTTTTATGCACCACTCAACAAAGAAACAATAGATCAATATTTCAAAGTAAGAGGTATATTAAGTATTTCTATTTCATAAATAATGTCAACAATTAATTCTCTGGAAAAATGGTTAAACCGTTGAGCTTCGAGTTGCGAATTGAGCAATACATGGTATTTGTAACTGGAGCGGATTAATTGAGAACTTATAGGGTGTTTGGTCAAGTTTTTTTTTTTTGTTTGTTTGTCCAAAAGTATTCTTTTTTTTATTTGCAAAAATTACTTGTGTCCAAAGTTAAGATGTTTACCCAAATTTTTAGAAGAAAATAAGTACTTATATATATAGTATATAGTTTCTTCCCAAAAATATTTTATTGAAAAGTATTTTTGAGAAAAATATACTTAAAAATATTTTTTAAAAGTTTCGCCAAACACTAATTGAGTTTAAAAGTATTTTTCAAATTATTTTTTCAAACACAAATTACTTTGCACCAAATGTATTTTTTAGAAAAGTATTTTTCAAAATAAGCTGAATTTAAAAATTTGGCCGAATAGGCTATTAATTTGAGTCATATTTCTGTGCTTTTATCGCTTACTCCCTCCGATCTACTTTAATTAATTTTTTGGTTGTTTTCACAACTAAGCAATTCATCTTTTACCATTAATTAACGTAAAAATTGACCATATTAGTCTTATTAAATTGTTCATTGAAAATACAATAAATACTCATGGGCTCTTTATTCTAGACCGCAACTTTAAAAAAAAGTTAGTTCCTTTTTGATATAAAAAAAATTAAATATTGTGGACCATGAGAAAAAGACTAGAAAAATAATTAAAGTGGACCGAAGAGAATAATAATAAAAAAAAATAGTTAATTAAGATCCAATTGAGCATAGTAATTTCGTAAGTTAAGATTCAAGTTCTGAAATTCTGATTTTCTTTCTATCGAGACACGTGACACCTCTTTTTTCACTATGAGGAGTTATTTTTTATAACTATCGTTGTATCATATAGTAATAGGCGTTTGAACAATATTTGATTACGGTTCCGGCTTCCGAATAAGAGTTTTTAAAGCCAATGTGAAAAGAATATTTGAAAGTCCAAATATGATATTTTTAACAAGAATTTCCACTTTAAAAAAATAAATTGAAGAATTATTTCACTTGAAATATTATTTAAACAATGAAGTTCATATTTTATTTTATAAATACTGATGGTGAAAATACTCTTCTTTTTTTCCAATCAAGATGAAATAAAGTCTTTTCAGATTGGGTATTTATCAGGTCAGTTAGATGTATTCTTTGCTTCTTTTGGTTACCTACTAAACTAAACTCATGCTTTTTAGAGTTAAGGCAAAATGGCCACGAATTGAGGATAAGTCACAATCAAGACAAATGGTAAGCCAACAGCAAGACAACAGCAAAACCTACTGTCTTTTATTAGCTTTGAGCTAAGCTTACACGTGGCTTCAAATTTAGTGTGTCGGAGATTCTTTAGGAACAGCCATTGTCAAAATCAGTGACGTGTCCATATATCATCTAAGAAGATCTCAATATCTATCAGTTTTATGTCCTTTTCCCTTCAATAATTCTACCCATCCTTACACCTCCCACGCACACCCTCTTTTCTCTAAAAAGTTTAAATTCATATTATTATTTATTTGTTCTCCAAAATAGCCTCTTTGTCCTGCAATATAGGAGTAAAGTTTGCGTACATATTATTTTCCTCATATTCATATTTGTGGAATTTCACTAGATTGTTATTGTTGTTTTAATTTTAATTCATATTATATATTTTAAGATAAATTAAAAAGGAAAATACTTAAGTTAAAAGTGAAAGAAATTTATATTGCACTTCCTTGATGGTCCTTGAAGTCTTATTCTGTAAAAATTATTGGGGACGTCCTATTTGGTTGCCCTCATTTAACTTATACCTATTTTTTTTAAACTTTTAATTTATACCCACTTTTTAAATAACTTCATCCTATTTCTCCTCCTTCGTTTTCTTCTTCTTCTTCTTCTTCTTCTTCTTCTTCTTCTTCTTCTTCTTATTATTCTTTCTTCTACTGATGTTGGTGCTACTATGGAACTTCAGTCCAAGGGATGATTGCATATATATGTTTATCAGATTATTTAAAAATAAATTATAAATAATTACGTACGTTAGTAGACAATAATTATGAATATTTCCACGTACGTAAATTAGTAGACAATGATAATTTTATTTTTTTCACGATTATTGTTTCCAAAATTTATGATTTAGATACTGTTGGCAATCTGATTATTTATCTAGTATGTTAGAAAACTTTTTCAAAAATTTCAGCTTATATAGTGCTGAAGTTTTTTCCAAATGAACTAAATAACTTCAGCTCTAGAGCTGAAGTTCGCCAGTTACAAAACAAAAACTTCGGCTCTAGAGCTGAAGTTCATCAGTTACAAAACAAAAACTTCAGCTCTAGAGTTGAAATTCGCCAGTTACAAAAATAAAAACTTCAGCAAATAGAGAACAAAACTTCAGCTACTATGCTTAAGTTCAGCAATTACAAACAAAAACTTCAGCATTTTTGGTTCAGCACACTTGTTATTTCTGGCGAGGGGTGTTCATAAAAATACAAAAATCCGAACCAAACCGAAAACCAAACCAAACCGATCAAAAAAACTGATACTTTTTGGTTTGGTTTGGTTTGGTTTTGATTTTGAAATTTAAAAACCGATCAAATTTGGTTTGGTTTTGGTTTTAATTAAAAAAAATCGGAACCAAACCGAATATATGAGTAGCTATTTTAAATTTATTATTACACATATATATATGTATACTTTTATACAAAGTTTTAAATTTTTTATAGTAAATATTAATCGTTTGCACATTTAATACAGTTCTTTACATTTACATTCTAGTTTAATTGGTAGAGTTAAGTGTAATAATTTATTTCATGTTAAAAATAATATATTTTTTAATTGAGTCCTTAAATTATTAAGCACTATTTGATTCAATTATCATCAATATATCTTGGTAAATAATAGATTTCTCAAAGGGCAATTGATTTGATAGTGTTACGTTAAAAATGTGGTCGCCGAAATGTGTGTTTGGTAGTATATGACTTATATTTAAGAAAAACCGAGAAATAACCGAAAAAACCAAAAAACCGACATAAACCGAATCGAGAAAAAATTGACTTAATTGGTTTGGTTTGGTTCTAATATTTGAAAAACCGACTTATTTGGTTGGGTTTCTTTTTAGGGAAAAACCGAACCACGAAAACCCTACTTTTGGCCCGTTTACTAGAATGCTTAAGTTTTGCGTTATTGTCTTTGCTACTTCAGCCCCGTATGCTGAAGTTATGCGAAAAAGTGGGTACGCTTGTAATGTTTTTTTCAAAGCAGGCACAAGTCAAACATGACACAAAAAGCGGGGTATAGATGCAAATCCCCCTCTTATTCTTTACTAATATTTATGAATTGCTATTTTAATCTCTAACAATGTTGATGAATTTGCTACAATACTTATTGAGTTTTAAATTTTTTTTTTTTTGTCATGATGCATATTGAGCTTCAAACTAATTCAAGTTTTGTATCTTTTGTTTTATATCTTTTGATTAACTAAAATATATTCCTCAACAAAATTGGAGAAATAAATATATATATAAAAAAAAGAGAAAATAATTGGTCCTAGTTAGTGTTTCTTTCATAGCCAATCAATATTACTCGAAGGTCTACTATAAAGTTGGGAAGAAAAAAAAGAAGGGAGAAGGATCGAAATATCCAATGCACTAAAAATTAAAATAACAATAACTAGTAGTAGATTTTCCGATAAATTCATAAAAGAACTTCACTCTGTTTGTATTGTAGATGCACTTAGAATTGTTATCCAATTATATGGATAAATAACATTTAAGGCACGAAAAGCAGGAAGAAATAGTGTGATATCAAATTTTATGGATAAATAACATTTTGCTCTCGTCTAGTTGATTCAATATTTTAACGGCCCGAGGTAATTGAATGTGATGTCTAGTAAATTACGCTTTCTTATGACTCCACAAACGAAAATTTTACAATGTGTTTTTGTTAAACGTTTAAACTTTTATTTAACCAAGTAAGAATATTTATATTCGTTAGTTCTTTTGGACTAATTAGACCTATCTATAGAACTATGTGACTTATCTGTTAACAAAATTCCTATAGCAATTACATTGCACTATATGAACTAAGGAAAATTCTTCAATTTTTCTAGCTCTTTGTGCCACTTTGTTTCTCTTTGCCCTGCTATATGTTGCTCCATCGCAATGTTTTTGATTCTCTGATTACTGGCAACTATTTCTCCTTGAAATCTTCTTTTGTTTCTCTCTGCCCAAACATGGTACGCCATTGCTGTGAAGAGAAATATCAATATTTCACCTCGAGTTTTATTAGCATTCCTTCTTTTCAACCTTTCAATTTCCTCAACCCAGCATCCAATCTGATGCTTCTCATTGAGCCATTGTAATAGTAGAGCCTATATTGGTCTAGCATAATCGCATCCAAACCATATGTGCTCCATTCACTCCTCTTCCTTTGTTGTGCATAGTACACATTCCTTTGATACTGTTACTCCCCATCTCTCAAGTCTATCAACTGTAGCTAGTTTCTTGTGTACTGATAATCATAGTATGCATCTGTGTTTTGGTATTGCCTTAGATCTAGTTAATACTTTTATCACGATCCGAATTTTCCACTCTCGGGGGTTGTGATGGTGCCTACTCGTAGAAGCTAGGCAAGCCATGATTCATTAACTCCTTTATTTTAATTCCTTTTTATTAATAATAACAACAACGTTAAATATTTAAATAACAGCGAAAATATGAAATTAAAACGGAATACTTAAATTAAATAAACTGAGCAATAATGCAAAAATCATCATATGCCTCTACCCAAGAACCGGTGTCACAACATCCACAAAATTCTAAGAATACTAAATACAACAGTTTGAAGGAAAGATAACAATGTATGTCTCGAAATATGAGATAACAGAATGAAAAGTAAGATAGAGGAGACGCCGGGCCTGCGGACGCCCGCAAGGCTACCTCAGTGTCTCGGTGGACTGAAGACTAACTCCCGATCTACTGCTCATGTCCGGTACCTGATCTGTGCAAAAGAGCACAAATTGTAGTATCAGCACAATCGACTACATGTGCTGGTAAATGCCTAGCCTAACCCCGGCAAAGTAGTGACGAGGCTAGACAGGATTACCACATAAATCTGTGCAGTTATATATATTTCTACAGTGGAAAAATAACAAGAATAACCATTTTAAATGGGAGGGGAACATGCTTCGGGGATAACAGATAATACAGAAATTCAGGAGAACATTAAGGAACATCAATAAATTAAATCTAACACGGATAAGGGAAATAAAAGCAGATTTCACTGTCAGTACACATCTCGTTGCAGGCGTGCAACCCGATCCCATTTCTCAATGTTTCCGTGGTAGGCGTACCACCCGCTCCCATTTCATCAAATCTCGTGGTAGGCGTACCACCCGCTCCCATTTCAATTGTATCTCGTGGTAGGCGTACCACCCGCTCCCATTTCAATCAATATCTCGTGGTAGGCGTACTACCCGCTCCCATTTCAATTCAACACAAAGTCACAATAAAATTTTGGCAAGGAAAACAAGGCAATATAAAAATGATTTCCCGGCAAGGGAACAACAATCAATAAACAACGATATCCCGGTAAGGGAGAATCAGCTATAAATAAAACCTAACTCAACTCTTACTCAGCTCGATTAATACCAGTACTCAAGCATAAATAAAGTCCACGAGAATAGACTAAATCTCTACTCAATATCAAGAATCATCAATTTAAAACATCCGAAGTGTCAATTCAGAACACAACAACTATCAATTTACGACTCACGGTCATGCTCGACACCAACGTATAGATACTCGTCACCATGCCTATACGCCGTACTCAACAAGAAGCAATTAGCAAATAAGACTCAACTCATAGTACCTCAAGCTAGGGTTAGACCAACACTTACCTCAATGCCTTGAATACAACTCAAGCCTCAATTATAGTTTTACCCCGTGATTCCACCTCCAGTTCGCTCGTATCTAATCACAAATTACTTAATTACATTAATAAACACTAAATGAATCAACCCCAATGCATGAAATGAGTTTTCCAAAGTTTAAAAAGTCAAAAATCAGCCCAGGGCCCATATGGTCAAAACCCGAGGTTTGAACCAAAACCCGATTACCCATTTCCCCCACGAACTCAAATATATAATCTGTTTTGAAATCGGACCTCAAATTGAGGTCCAAATCCTCAAGTTTTGAAAAACCTAGGTTCTATCCAAAACACCCAATTTCACCCATGAAAATCATTGATTTTAAGTTGAAAACATGTTAAATGATGTTAATGATTGAAAGAAATGAGTAAAAACTAACTTACAATTGATTTGGAAGAAGATTTTTCTTGGAAAATCGCCCAAAGAAGTTTGTGTTTTGAAAGAATGTTAAAAATTGCTCAAAAATCGACCAAGTATAAAAAATGTAGGTTGTAGACATGGGAATTATGAGTTGAAGTTCTCATTTGCGAACACCGAACAAAAATGAGGACTTCGCATTTGCCACAGAAGATGTCGCATTTGCGAAATACCAAGTTCCGCATTTGCAAACCATTTGGTCGCATTTGCATACATAGCACAGATTCCCCTTCCTCGCATTTGCTATGTCAGTCTCACATTTGCGAGACCTGCTTCGCAAATGTGAAAACTGCAGAGCAGGCATACCAGCAAAATTTTCAAAGTTCAAGAATGCACCCGTGGCCTATCCAAAACTCACCCAAGCCTCGGGGCTCCAAACCAAATATGCACACAACCTCAAAAATATCCTACGGACTTATCCGCGCAATCAAATTGCCAAAATAATATCATATACATAGAATTAAACCTAATCCAAGAATTCTTTCAAACCTCATAAAATATTAAAATTTCCAATTTAGGTCCGAATCACGTCAAACGATGTCCGTTTTCAACCAAATTTTACAAGAATGACTTAAAACATATATAAGACTGTATCGAGCGCCGGAAATAAAATATGGATCCGATACCAATACGTTCTAATAAAATATCTTTTCAGTTTTCCTTAACAATTTTAGAAAAACAATTTATCTCAAAAATTCATTTCTCAGGCTCGGGACTTCAGAATTCGATTCTGGGCATACGCCCGAGTCCCTTATTTTTCTATGGACCCTCCGGGACCGTCAAATTATGGGTCCAGTTCCATCTACCCAAAATGTTTACCAAAGTTAAATTTATTCATTTTAACATCAAAATTTAGCATTTTTCACAAAATTTTACATTTAAGCTTTCCAGCTACGCGCCCGGACTGCGCACACACAGAGGCGACTCTAAATGAGGTTTTCAAGGCCTTGGAGACACAGAATTCAATTAAATTAGGTGATGACCCTTTGGGTAGTCACATTCTCCACCTCTAAAACAATTGTTCGTCCTCGAACGAACAAAATAAGGAAGTACCTGAGTCGGGAAAAAGATGAGGATAAGGGCTCCGTATATCAGACTCGGACTCCCAGGTCGATGCCTCATGAGGATGACCTCTCCACTGAACAAAAATAGAAGGGAAACTCTTGTACCTCAACTGACGAACCTGCCAATCTAGAATAGCTACCGACTCCTCCTGATAAGACAAGTCCTTGTCCAACTGGACAGTGCTGAAATCTAAAACGTGGGCTGGATCACCGTGATACCTCGAAAGCATGGACACATGAAACACTGGATGTACGGCTGATAAGCTCGGCGGCAAAGCAAGTCTATAAGCCACCTCTCCCACTCGATCAAGAATCTCAAATAGACCAATGAACCTAGGGCTAAGCTTGCCCTTCTTCCCAAATCTCATCACGCCTTTCATAGGTGACACTCGGAGCAATACCCCTTCACCAACCATAAAAGTCACATCTCAAACCTTGCGGTCTGCATAGCTCTTTTGATTAGACTGAGCTGAACAAAGCCTATCCCGAATGATCTTGACCTTGTCCAAGGCCTCCTGAACCAGATCCGTACCCAACAACCGAGCCTATCCCGGCTCAAACCATCCAACCGGAGACCGACACCGCCTACCATATAAAGCCTCATAAGGAGCCATCTGGATGCTCGGCTGGTAGCTATTATTGTAGGCAAACTCCGCTAAAGGCAAGAACTGATCCCACGAACCTCCAAAGTCAATAACACAAACTCGGAGCATATCTTCTAAGATCTGAATAGTCCGCTCAGACTGACCGTCCTTCTAGGGATGAAATGCTATGCTCAACTCAACCCGTGTGCCTAACTCTCGCTGAACTGCTCTTCAGAAGCACGATGTAAATTGCGTACCCCAGTCCGAAATTATAGACACGGGCACACCATGAAGGCGAACAATCTCCCGAATATAGATCTCAGCAAACCTCTCAGAAGAATAGGAGACTGCCACAGGAATGAAATGCGCTGACTTGGTCCGCCTATCAACAATGACCCATATCGCATCAAACTTCTTCTGAGTCAGCGGAAGTCCAGTAACAAAGTCCATAGTAATCCGCTCCCACTCCTACTCGGGAAGCTCAATCCTCTAAAATAAACCACCAGGCCTCTGATGCTCGTACTTAACCTGCTAACAATTCAAACAACGAGCCACATATGCTACGATATCCTTCTTCATTATACGCCACCAATAATGCTGCCGCAAATCCTGATACAACTTCGCGGTGCCTGAATGAATAGAGTACCGGGAGCTATGGGCCTCCTCCAAAATCAACTCTCGAAGCCCATCCACATTAGGCACACATAATCGATCCTGCAATCTCAAAACTCCATCATCATCTAAGGTAACATGCCTGGCACCTCCGCGCTGCACCGTGTCTCTAAGGACACACAAATAGGGATCATCATACTGCCGCTCACAGATACGCTCCAATAATGAAGAACGGGTGACCGTGAAAGCTAACACACGAATGGGCTCAAAAAAATCCAGCCTCACGAACTGATTGGCTAAGGCCCGAACATCCAAAATGAGCGCCCTCTCACCTAGCAGAATATAAGCAAGACTGCCCATACTGGCTGACTTCCTACTCAATGCATCGGCCACCACATTGGCCTTCCCCGGATGATATAGAATGGTGATATCATAATCCTTCAACAACTCTAACCACCTCCTCTGTCTCAAATTCAACTCTTTTTGCTTGAACAAATACTGAAGACTCTTGTGATCCGTGAACACCTCACATGCTATGCCATATAAATAATGCCTCCAAATCTTCAATGCATGAACTATGGTTTCCAACTCCAAATCATGAACCAGATAGTTCTTCTCATGAATCTTTAACTGCCTCAAAGCATAGGCAAAGACTTTGCCATCCTGCATCAACACTGCTCCAAGCCCAACACGGGAAGCATCACAATAGACTGTATAAGGCCCTGAACCTGTGGGCAAAACCAATACTGGTGCCGTAGTCAGAGCTATCTTGAGCTTCTGAAAGCTTGCCTCACACTCATCCGACCATCTGAACTAGGCATCCTTCTAGGTCAACTAGGTCATCGGGGCTGCAATAGATGAAAACCCCTCTACGAACAGTCGATAGTAGCCTGCCAACCCCAAGAAACTTTGAATCTCTTTAGGTGATACTGGTCTAGGCTAGTTCTTGACTGCCTCAATCTTCTTTGGGTCCACCTGAATACCCTCTGCTGATACAACATGACCCAAAAATGCAACTGAACCCAACCAGAATTCACACTTCGAGAACTTAGCGTAATCGACAATCCCTCAGAGTCTGAAGAACCACTATAAGGTTGTGCTCGTGCTACTTCTGGATTTGGAAGTATATCAATATATCATCAACGAAAACTATCATGAATGAGTTCAAATAAGGCCTGAACACTCGGTTCATCAAGTCCATGAAAGCTGCTGGGGCATTTGTCAACCCGAATGACATAACCAAGAACTCATAATGCCCATATCGAGTGCGGAAAGCTGTCTTAGGGACATCAGATGCCCTAATCCTCAACTGATGATAGCCAGATCGCAAGTCAATCTTGGAAAATACCTTGGCATCCTGAAGCTGATCGAACAAATCAGTAATCATCGGCAGTGGATACTTATTCTTGATCGTTACCTTGTTCAATTGCCGGTAATCAATACACATTCTCATTGACCCATCCTTCTTCTTGGCAAATAACACCAGTGCACCCTAAGGTGAGACACTGAGCCTAATGAAACCCTTCTCGAGCAATTCCTACAATTGTTCCCTTAACTCCTTCAACTCCGGCGGGGCCATACGATATGGTGTGATAGAAATGGGCTGAGTGCCCAGAACCAGATCAATGCAGAATTCAATATCCTTGTCAGGTGGCATACCCGGTAGGTCTGAAGGAAAAACATTAGGGAACTCACAAATAACAGGCACAGAATCAATAGAGGGAACCTCAACACTGGAATTACGAACATAGGCTAAATAGGCCAAACACCCCTTCTCGACCATACGCCGAGCCTTCACATGCGATATAACAATACGGGTAGAATGACCAGGAGTCCATATCCACTCTAAACGAGGCATAGCCGATAAAGCTAAGGTCATAGTCTTGGCATGACAGTCCAAGATAGTGTGATAGGGTGATAACCAGTCCATCCCCAATATAATATCAAAGTCAATCATGTCTAAAAGCAACAAATCTATACGAGCCTCCAAACCCCCAATCACCACAACACAAGAACGATGGACTCGATCAACCACAATAGAATCACCCATCGGTGTAGACACATAAACAGGAATAACCAGTGCATCACTAGGCATGACCAAATATGGGGCAAAATAAGATGACATATACAAATACATAGACCCCGGTTTAAACAAAACTGAAGCATCTCTATCACAAACCAGAACCGTACCTGTAATAACCGCATCTAAAGCCTCTGCCTTGGGCCTGGGCTGAAGAGCATAACATCGAGGCTGGGCCCCACCACTTTGATCTACCTCTCTGGGTCGGCCTGCTGCTGGCTGGCCTCCACCTCTGGCAGTCTAAGCTCCACCTCTATGACCTCTACCTCCACCTCTAGTACCTCTACCCCCACCTCTAGCTAGCTGTGCAGGCTGTGGAACACTTGGTACCGGAACCATGTCACGAGAACTCTGATGCAGAGAGCCACCTGGCGCACGAGGGCAATACCTAGAAATGTGCCTAGTGTCGCCACAAGTAAAACAAGCCCTCAGCTGATGGGGCTGACAACCCTGAAAACTTTGAAGCGGTGATGCACTAATAGGCACTGGTGGTGCACTGAAGGACTGCTGATCGGAATACAGTGTCTGAGGTCCACGGCTACCAGAAGCACCGTGAGAAACTTGGAGGGCTGACTAGAAAGGCCTAGAAGGCTGGCCCCTATCATATGATCTCTTCCTCCAGACGAGGCACCACTGAATCGGCCTAACTGATGGGCTCTCTTGTCTGCCCTATGACCACCCCCTTGTGACAATACCATCTCAATCCTCTGGGCCACATTGGCCGCCTCCTGAAAGGATATCTCGCTCCCAGCCTCTCTAGCCATCTGGAGATGAATAGGCAGAATTCGTCCATCAATAAACCGTCTCACTCTCTCCCTCTCAGTGGAAACTATAACAAGAGCATGGCGAGCCAAATAAATAAACCTGGTCTCGTACTGGGTGATTGACATTGATCCCTGGACGCTCAAACTACCTCTGATAGGCCTCTCGCTTTGTGATAGGGAGAAACTTCTCCAGAAATAGCTGCGTGAACTGCTCCTAGGTCAAGGCTGGTGACCTTGCTGGTTTAGCTAGGAAATAATCCCTCCACCAAGTCTTGGCAGATCCAGACAACCGAAATGTAGCAAAATCAACCCCGTTGGTCTCAACAATACCCATGTTCCGAAGAACCTTATGGCAGCTGTCCAAATAGTCCTGAGGATCCTCGGTAGATGCACCGCTGAAGTTAGTAGTGAAGAGCTTGGTGAACCTATCCAATCTCCATAAGGCATCGGCAGACATAGCTGTCCCATCACCAGCCTGGGCTACCACACCTGGCTGAGCTGCTCCAACTAGCTGAACTACTGGAGTCTGAATCTGGGGAGCTACCTGCTCTAGAGTACGAGTAGCAGGAGTCTGGTCCCCTCCTCCAGCCAGAGAGACGGTTATGTTACTGGAAGCAAACCTGCTAGGGTAACACTCTCCATGAGACCCACCAATTGGACCAGAGCGTCCTCAAGAACTGGGGCAGCAATAAACCCCTCTGGGACTTGAGCTGGGCCCACCGGAACTGCTAGGGCTGGGGTCGGAACCTCCTCGTCAAAGTCAACCTGAGGCTCCGCCACTGGTGCTGCTGCTCGGGGCTGAGCTCTACCCCTGCCCCGGCCTCGCCCTCTACCCCTCGTGGGAGATGCCTGGGGCTTAGACTGCTGATCAGAAGATGAGGAATGTTGTGTTCTCGCTATCTGCGAAAGAACAGAGTAGAATTTCAATTAGCACTAAAAAACCAAACTGCACGACAAGAAAGAACAAATGTGAAACTTTTCCAAACTCTGTAGCCTTTGGGGATAAATACAGACGTCTCTGTACCGATCCCTCAAACTTTACTAAGCTTGTGAGTGAGTTGTGAGACCCATGTAACCTAGAGCTCTGATACCAACTTGTCACGACCAGGATTTCCAACTCTCGGGGAACATAATGGCGCTTACTCGTAGAAGCTAGGCAAGCCATGATTCATTAACTCCTTTATTTTAATTCCTTTTTATTAATCATAACAACAACGTTAAATATTTAAATAACAGTGAAAATATGAAATTAAACTTAAATTAAATAAACTGAGCAATAATGCGAAAATCATCATATGCCTCTACCCAAGAACCGGTGTCACAACATCCACGGACTACTAAGAATACTAAATACAACAGTTTGAAGGAAAGACAACATTGTATGTCTCGAAACATGAGATAAAAGAATGAAAAGTAAGATAGAGGAGACGTCGGGCCTGCGGACGCCTGCAAGGCTACCTTAGTATCTCGGTGGCCTGAAGACTAACTCTCGATCTACTGCTCCTATCCGGTACCTGTATCTGTGCAAAAGAGAACAGAGTGTAGTATCAACACAACTGACCCCATGTGCTAGTAAGTTCCTAGCCTAACCCCAGCAAAGTAGTGACGAGGCTAGAAAGACTATCACATAAACCTGCAGTTATATATATTTCTACAGCGGGAAAATAACAAGAATAACCATTTTAAATGGGAGGGGAACATGATTCGGGGATAACAGATAATACAGAAATTCAGGAGAATAATAAGGAATATCAATAAATTAAATCTAACACAGATAAGGGAAATAAAAGCAGATTTCAATGTCAGTACACATCTCGTTGCAGGCGTGCAGCCCGATCCCATTTCTCAATGTTTCCGTGGTAGGCGTACCACCCGCTCCCATTTTATCAAATCTCGTGGTAGGCATACCACCCGCTCCCATTTCAATTGTATTTCATGGTAGGCGTACCACCCTCTCCCATTTCAATAAATATCTTATAGTAGGTGTCAACGCTCCATTTTTCTCGCGAAATCGGGTTTGCGACATTCGAGAAGACAACTCTATTCCCGTTTGGGAATTGGATTTTTGGAATTGAAGAGTCGCCACCTAATGATTAAGTACATTAGGACACTAAAACTTTTGAGTTTGAAAACCAGAGTTCGGGTAAGGGCTAGAAATTATCTCGAGGGGAAGGTGTTAGGCACCCCTCAAGATCCACTAGTGTGGTTCCCGGCCATGCTATGTTGTGACTTTAATGTAATCAAGTATACAAATAAATTTACATATAAGGGTTGCAAACAAACATGTTGGAATCTATAATTTATTTAAGGGAGAGTCTAAGTGCAAGAATTAGTCAAGACATTGAATGAAACAAGAAGAAAGAGTTAGAAGTAAAAGGAATAGCGCAGTGAAAAATTAAAGGGGAGTTTTGGGTAATTTGAAAAGACAAAAATTATTGATATTAAACAAAGTAACATAAGGAAAGGGGTCCTAGGTTTATAAATCACATGGATCATCCACACAACACCGGTAACCAATCGTACGCATAGTGTTATCATGTGATCATCATCTCTATGTCTTCCCTTCCCACCCCGTAAAGGTTATTTAAACGTGTGGATTGGTCACGAATGCTTATTGCGTGCTATTACCCGCCCCGTCCTATAAGTCCTAGTGGGTATTTAGGACCACTATCCCTACAGGGTAAGGTCTAGGCTGGACCCTTAGGTTTATAGGAAAAAATGCTAGGCGACATGCATAACAAGTAGGACTACACATAAATGAACCATAAAAAGGCAAATAAGAGGCTCATAGATCCCTCACAAGTAAACATGTAATTAGCACGTCTCAAACACATTTAAGGTCTTAAAAGAACACGAGTTTAAAGATCAATTTTAGCATAAGGTTTAACCACAACCGAGTGATCTGAAGAGCGTTTGACATGCAGAAACACAACTAAGAAAATAGTTGAGTAAGTAAAGGTTAGGGAACTGTTAAAAACATCGTTTGAAATAAAAAGGTAGAGTTTTGAAAAATGCAGTAGTTTAATTAGATAAGTATTAAAATAACATGATCCTGGGTAGAAAGGTACCAGTAATTTAAAAGCTTAACAGAGCACGAATCAGGAAATTAGTGAAAGCCTATAAATACGAAACAGGTTTCCAGATGAAGGGATTTTTAGCAAAAGGGTGGACTTTAGAAAAAAAGAGTTGGGAAAGTTAAAACGTTGAGTAGTTTGAAACTAGTAAACAAGATCAATCATTTTTTATTATTGGGCCTAAAGCTTGCCTAGGAGATGTATGTATTGCCTTCTTATCTAAAACAAAGTGGTGAACATGCATATTGATTCCAATTTTAAAGAGAAGACGTAGTCAAACAAACTTGTGTTGTTAAATTAAACAGCTGGTGAGGCATTCAGCAATTGCAACCCTAAATAACATGATGTCTAATGCACATAAAGCTCCTAAAGCATGGTCTCTAAATGCAGTAGTAGTTTCATAGCAGTTGTTCGTTAATTACTAACTGACTACAAAGTGAGTATAATAATCTGAAGGTAAAGAGCCTAAAGAGGGATATCTAAGTGTAAGATGATGTCCTACGCATGGCTTCTATTGCACAAATTGGTAAGTAAAGCCCTATAGACATGTTCTCTACCCATTAATTAAACTAAGCATGCATAATCCCTCCCAATTTCACTATAACCCCAATCAGTTGTTTACAAATTATTACAAACCATAATAGCTGGATTACATAATGAAAAATAAAATAAGAGGCTACTCTATAGGGAGCCTTCAACCAGGCCCGATCTTCCAACCTTACTTCTTTCGAGTTTCACAGCCTTGACCATGGTTTGGGTGTTGCAAAGCTCCCTAAGGGACCAATGGGGGTCCTTGGCCAATACCAGCACCCAAACATTACCCAAAATGTTGAACAAGTGCAGTGTGAAATTACCAACCTTGTGCATCAAAGTTCAATGGGTACTCAAAGGGGCCCAAGGCAATGCTTACACGAAGGGGGTAGAACCTAAACTCTAGGAGTAGTGAGAGTGTGATAGAATTTTCTTTAAAGAAATTGAGTTGAAAGACAATCTTAAAAACAATCCATGTAGAGACAGTTTTGACAAACTCAGAAATAAAAATACATCATATAGTTCCGGGCAGTAAACACAAACAGGGAAAAGGGAAGTGGGGTAAATAGTTCACATGTAATAACACAGTTGCACATAGATACCAAAGGAAAGCACTTCAAAACTTAGACAGTCAACTGGTTTCAACCAAAAGGGCTCATGATAACATGCTGAGAATGTACTGGGGCTAGGGAGTAGGAGAGAACATGCATTAAGCAAACCAGTAGGCATGCTGGATTAATAGGAGGATAGTCACACAGGGGCATGCTAGTTACAATAAGAACAGCAGAACCATAAGTAAAAGCATAGAAGAAACAAAATAAAGTGCAGCATGTATAAAAGCATATTGTTTTGGATGCTTCAAATCAAATAGAGGGAATACCAGTCAATGATGAGATAGTGTAGAGCAGTATTGTGCAGGGAAGTAAGCAGTAGTGTGCAGACCAAACAATCAACAGTGTATGGAGCAGTAGAACAATGGAGCAGCCCCCAAAGATCAATCAGTCTTGGCTTTCAACCGACTGAGTAATCAGTAATCAATAAGAAAGTGGGAGAGGATGTGTGGAAAACAAGAGAGAACATTGAGTATGCTTATGTGTGTAAGAGAGAGTTTAGAGCAATGAACTTTCTTGTTCGTGTGTGTGATGTGCAATGTATCCGTGTGTAATACAAAAGAGAATGGGGTACTTATAGTTTTGAAAACAAGTGGAAAATAAGGTAACATGTATAGACTGATCATAGTTATAGAAATAATACCAATTAGAATCAATTAAATCCTCGGACTCCCTTCAATTAAGGAGTCCTAGTTCAAACGGGTACAAATTGTATCAAATAAGGAAAATTATTGTTTACAAGACTGGTATTTCCATAATAGGAATAGTAAAAGGTATACAGAATATTTCAAGTACGGAAAGTATAAGGACAACATATTTTGCACATAAATTAGTTCAAAGAATCACAGATGAAATTGAAAATCACAGGGAATCATTACTAAGTAAGGAGAGCATTTCACAAATAAGGAAGTGATTCAAAAATCAATGTAAAACTTCTAAGGAAAACATATACAAATTCAGGGATTCGAAGAGATACACAAAATCAGCAGAATATTTGGTAAACGATGAACAATTAGACCTATAAAACACAATAGGCATGAAAATCAGAGAACCCTAAGCAAGAAATCACAGAATCAATAGAAGGCTGGAACACTAATAGCTAAATTAAAGCATGGAACTCGGAGAGTAACCAGAAGATCACACCAACAAGAACATAACACAAACATAAACACATGATACTAAAAAAATAGAAGATATAGTGACTTCGAAAGGGTTCAGGAAACCCTAATTTTAAAAGAAAAACAAAACGTTGAAAACTTGAACAATCGAAAAGATCTAGTAGAGAGTAGTGTAAAACACAAAAGAATAAGTTAAAAATCATTTAAAAGACAAGGTTTTTAAGAAAATTAGGGTTTCGTAATAAACTAGTGAGAGGTAAGGAACCTGGCTGTGAAACTCGTTAATAATGATGCTCGCAGCACCATCAAACCATAAACCATCGAAGAAAGGTCGGAGACAAACCAGGCAGAGCTTCCGATGACCACCTTATATGGTGGAGGCTTCTGGAGTCTCGAAAATGGAGGGAATCAATAAGACAAGGTTTCACGGCGGCTGGTGGTCGAGAGAAGTGAGGCTGGAGGTGGCCGGAGAGGCGGTGGATTCATTGGAGATGAAGGAGAGATTCAGAAGGTTCTAGAGAGAAGGGAGAGCAAGAGTCAGTGTAGAGAGAGAGAGAGAGAGACCGTCTCTGAAATGAGGGGTTTGGGGGG
>MDKF010771795.1:0-11901 GCA_026770625.1 Nicotiana glauca
GATAACTGGTTCATGATCCCCTGAAAATTATTCAGATGATCTGTCATCGCGGAACCATCATGGTATTTTAAACCCGACATCTGCTTTATTAGAAACATCTTGTTGTTTCCAGTTTTCCGAGCATACACACTTTCAAGGTGCTCCCATAGGGTCCGGGCATGTGTCTCTCCAAAAATATGGTTCAAAATATTATCGTCAACCCACTGTCTAATAAAGCCGCAAACTGCCTATGTAACAAATTCCACTCTTCATCTGATTTATTTTCAGGCTTTATAGTAGCGAAGACAGGTTGATAAAAATTCTTGACATAAAGCAAATCTTCTATTTTGCCCTTCCAAATGACATAATTTGTGCCATTCAAAGTAACCATTCTACTAGTGTTGGCTTTCATATTTTATCACAAATACAAATACTATTTATTGTGAGACTAAAGTAATTCTTTTCTGATGTGAAAGTTCAGACTGTGCTGCAACCACAGAGCATACTCAAATAAAACCTTGGCTCTGATACCACTTGTTGGGAATAAACCCTATAAAAATAGTATTCACGTTATTAGTGATAAACGCGGAACACTGAGTTATGGTTAAATTAGCAAGAAAAAAAATACAGCAATAATGACACCAAGATTTTACGTGGAAACCCTTCTGAATAAGGGAAAAAACCACGGCCAAGAAGAACAACTGATATCTCTATAGCGAGGAATTTTACACTGTGTGGTAACGAGTAAAAATACTCCTAAGACCACTACACCCTCAAAAGAAGTAAATACTCACTTGCTTTTTCACCTCACTAAAATACCTCTCACTCTCTATTTTCTTCTACACAGGCTATTTCTCACAATACCTGACAAATACTCTCTGCAACTATTGTGTTGCTTCTCTTTCTATGTGGTGTAGAATGAAAAAGCCAGAGACCTCCTTTTATAGGAGAAATTACTTACCTTTTAACCAATCAAAATGGAGGATTGATTGAAAAATTTGCATTGCAAATTTCTTCCTTCCGCCAAACTTCTTGGCTGCCAAATCCAAGTCCAAGTCAATCTTGGCAACTTTAGACTTTTAGAAGTAGTTGGGGATGGACCCCACACTTTTTCCTCCAAGAGTAAAGCAGACAACTTTAATTTGTTGATTCAAATACTTTAGAATCCACTAATCATCTCAAAACCTAGAAAATATGGAAGTAATGTGTATTTAATTAAAAGAAGAAAAATAGTTACTGATTTTGTGTAATAGCAGAAGGGAGAACGATCCAACAATTTCTGTCATTTCTCCAACACTTTATTTGCCAAAGGGCCTTTGTATGGTGTCAGGTGGTGCTCAAACGGTGGCAGTTCCAGCAGAGCTGCTGCTACCGCTTGACCGGGAAAACATCTCTACTACCTATACTTGCCAATTCTAGCACACCCATTTAGTAATTTCCTCTGATTTTGGTACTGAATTCATGCTCTGCTTTACCTTCATGACTCCAACTTTATCATCAAAATCTTTACTTTGTGGCTGATTCTTTACAGTTGATAATTATTGATTCGATCCGAAAGAAAGTATGGCTGCTAGTGATAACTATTTCACATAAGGCTTCAAGGGACTTTTCAAGATTTCATCTTTATCATGTGACTCATTCTTTAGAGCATCAATTTAACCAATATCCAATTCTCTTTTCAAACTAGGAGCTCAATAGTGATATTTTGAGATTTGAAATTAGTAGCATTTTGATCTTGATGTGAAGACCTGGGGGAAAAGTGAGAGGGGATTGGAGAGAAGTGAGTTAGGGAATGGGTCGGTAATGGATCGGCTTGGATTATTTTCTGAGTTGGATTAGTTCATTCTTTTAGAATGTGCCACGTGTTTAAGCCATTAAAATAGGGGAAGATTTAGAACTTTGATGGACGGCAGGGGTAAATTTGAACAGAAAGTATAAGAGGGACTAGGATTGAACAATAAAGCAAAGTAAAGTGATATATTAGACCCTTTTCCGTGGATTTAAACATCAAAATTATGGGAATCAAAATAAAATTTTGTAAAACCTTGTCAAATTTTAAAAAAATGTAAGAAATTGAGTTTTGAGAGTTGATTTGGACTAAACTTTTGAAATTAATAACATATATGAATTTGTGGGGTGGGTAGTCAATATCTACCATTGGACTTAGGTTTTGACAGGACGAGCCCGAGTTGACTTTTTGGGAAAAGTGTAAAGAATCTTAGTTTTATCTAATATAATTGATTTTTCTAGCATTGTTTGATAATATTGAATCGAATTTGATTGGATTCGATTGGTTTGGAGGCGAAGTTTAGAGGAAAGGTCCTGGTTGAGTTTTGACTTGATTGCGGAGCAAGGTAAGTGTTGGGTCTAACCTTGATTTGAGAGAATTAAGAACCTTGAACTATATGTTATGTGAATTACGTGTGTAATGACGTATATGCAAGGTGACGAGTATATATACGCCATCAAAATAATTGTTTCCATGTTTCTCGTATTTTATGAAATATTTTATTCCATGCCTTAACTGTTATATATTTTTATTGCTTTCTATGCTGTAATTTACTATTTGTCATTAATTATTCTTGTATTGAATTGTTCGTCCCTTCCATGACTCCATGATTAATTGCTACTTGCCTTAATTGTCTTATTTGCACACCTTAAATGTCGCGTGCTTGACTTGTCTTGTTGCTTTTGTATGATTTGTAGCAATCCTTTGATTAGTACATTTTTCTTTATTGCTTTACTTTCATATTCTTGAATTGTAGAGATTCTTATAATTGAGCTATTGGATTTGTTACTTTTTTTGAAATTGTTTATGGATAGGGTTACACACTGCAGTAATTGTAATATGGTAGAATACGGGGGGATTTTGATATTGCTTAAGATAATATGGTGTGATCGGGTTGCGTGCCGCAACATTTGTATACATAATACTTATTATTGATAAATTATGGCATGGTGAAATAAGGGAGGATTATGATATTATTTCTGATGATATGGTGGGATCGGGTTGCGCGCCGCAGCAGATTTTAGATGTGATTCTTGATTGATAAATGGTGTTATGGTGGAATAAGGGAGGATTATGTGTGTACGTTGGGATCGGGTTGCACGCCGCAACGGGTTGTGTACGTTGTGTTCGTTGTTATTACTATATAGGTTTCCAGTTTTGTTATATGAAATTATAAGATTAGTTATTCTGGTTTCTCTGATTGTGAGGATTGAGCTCATTTTTATAAATTAACTACCTTACTTTCATTTCCTATTTTCCTTTATTGTTGTTATTATTATCACCGCGTACATGTTATTGTAAGTGACCTCCTAGCCTCGTCACTACTTTGTCGAGGTTAGGCTTGGCACTTATTCATACTACACTCTGTACTTCTTGTGTAAATTTTGGAGTGGGTCATGGCGATGTCAAGTAGATTTGCCCGGTTCTAGTGCTTGATAGAGATTTGAGATACAGTTACACAACGTTCGTAGTCCTGAAATTAGTGTCGGCCTTAGGATAAGGCAATTAAAGCAAAGGCTTTAGGCCCCAAAATTTTGGATGCCTCACTTTTTGTTAGTAGTAGATTTATTAATTAAATTTTTGAAATAACTTAAGCATTTTAAAGTATAAATATTATATTTTTTAATAAAGAAAGAAAATTTTAATATATTAGAATAATTCGAAGCAATTGAAAATATTTTTGATTTTCTATTTAGTGGTAAAAAATTATTGCATTAACCTCGAGAGTTCCTTAAAACATAATAGTGCATTGATATTGACGATTTAGACTTATATTACAAATTAAAACTGTTAAGAAAAATAGTATAACTAGAAGGCAATACTCTAATCGATAATTCGATATACTTAATCATATAAGAGGATTTGATACTCTTCAAATGCATATATTGCTTATAGAATAATATTAACTATTTTTATACTAGTCGCATATACAGAAAAAAATTTAAAATTAAAATCTTATTTAAGATCAACAATATCTCAAGCAAAATTAGCTGAATTTTTATACATATTATTGGTTGAAACAAAAATATTACAAAAGTTAATTATAAACAAAATTATTGCGTAATAACTTTACATTTCAAAAAGCTAGACAAATAAACTCTAAAGAAAAATATATACGAAGTTTTTTTTGTTAAATAAAATAAAATTAAGGCCTCTAATCAAGGTTTGGCTTTAGGCCACCAATCCCATTGAGCCACCCCTGCCGGATGTCCCCTTCTACATTATCTTAGCTGTTTATTTCGATTCAGACAGTTATGCTTTCATTCAGACTATAATTTGTAGTACTCTAGATGCTTGTGTATTCGTGACACCAGTTCTGAAATTTATATCTGGATATTGCCATTTATCAGTTTTATCTACTTTATTTCAGTTTATTCAGCTTATTGATTTTCATTTGATTGGAATCTTTAAAAATGGTTAATATCTACGTCTAATGTTGGCTTGCATAGCAAGTAAAATGTTAGGCATTATCACGGTCCCAATGGTGGGAATTTCAAAACGGGGGGCATGATTAAACAATATTTGAAAGTAAAATGATATATTTGGCCTTTTCCGTCCCAAATTCTATTCCAGGATTATTATCCATCCCACGTACCAAATGACCTCCTAGAGCCGTCTCAATAAGATTAGGGGCCTAAAGTCAAATTTCAGAAAAAGACCTAAGTAAGAATATCAACGACAAATTTGCAATGAAAAAGTATAAAATAAAGGTAGAATAATAAAGTCGGCTCAAGAAATTAAAAAGTTGATATATAGCAACAACATATCCGGTGAAAATCCACAAAGTGAAGTCTGGGAAGGTAGAGTGTACGCAGACCTTACCTCTACCTTGGGAGATAGAGAGGTTATTTACGAAAGACCCACCACTTAAGAGAAAACATGGCCAAAAAAGGTTAGATAAGGACAATTAATTCAATGCAGTATGAAAATGAAAGTAACGAAAGCGAATAAGTCATGATAAAACAGTCTAAAAAGGAGCGTAGATGTCAGAGACAAATAAGATAATCGAAATACAAAAAATAATAGATAATAGCATAAATCAATGGGCAAGAAACTATAAAGAAAGATAAGTTGATTAAATGATATCAGAAAGTGTAGCATTGCTTCACTATAATGATTGCTTGTTTTAATGCTTTGAATAAGACAACTTGTAAGCCACGATAAGTTGCCGATAGAGAGATTTTTCAATATTAAGATTAAGAATAGTAAATGAAAGAATGAAAAAGTAAATATATAAATAATAATGTGGGTCCATAATAGTTGTTAGGATATATATGAAGCAAAAAAAAAAAAACTACCGTCTCTATGCAAGGAAACAATTCATTAAAAGTTATTCCATTATATAATTATTCCAACAATCCCGCATTATAGTTATTATACGTTCACTACAAAAATTCTTTTTAAATTTAAATTTACACATATTTTTTTAATGATACATATACAATATATCTTTAATAAAAAAAAAGGGACTCCCAAAAAATTAGTACCTCAGCGACTGCTTTAGCCTTATAGTCGAGCTACCGGCTAGAGCCAAACAATTTTCCAATTGTAGAAATCACGTGCATTGTTCTCAAATTATAAGAATTCAGTGGGTTTGAACAAGCAGAAGTACAAACCCCACCTCAAACAAACTCGATCGCGTGGCATCACCAATATCACACAATGTTTAATACGGGATCTTTCGGTTACCAACTTACCATCAACCCATCAATGGTCATGGTGTGATAGATATGTCCAGAAAATAATTTTTTTTTACACGAGTCCTAATTAGTCAAGACTTTAATGAGCATGTATCGGACATTAAATAGGAAACAAAAGAGTATCTTTTGGTTGATCACATAAGTGTCGGAAAAAACGGTTGATCACATAAGTAGGTGTAATTCTAGGAAAATCTCATATGGTTATCAACGTCTAATTTGCAATTTAAACTTTACATTATTAATTTAATCTCCACATAAAGTGCAAGCTTTGATTTTGTTTTTAAATATAAAATAATGCACATGCAATGTGTTCTTTATTTTCAGTTTAAGATTTCGTATAATTAATACCCGCATATATTATGTGAAATTTGATATAGTTTATAGCGAGATAAAATGTGGAATGACAATATTTCAATCAGTACCTGAAAAAGAATATCTAATAAACAAAAAATTTCTTAGAGTAATTGGCAACTCTTACATAATAATCCATGTCGCAGTACTCATTGTATAACAATTCCAGTCTAGTTATTAACTATATAACAATTTCTACCTTCTTATTCACTATATAAGAATTTATATATTAATTTTCACTAGGGGTGTTCAAACCGAACCGGAAAACCGCACCAAACCGAAAAATCAAACCAAATCGATTTAAAAACCCGACTAGGTTTGGTTTGACTTGGTTTGGTATTGAGTAAAAAAATCCGAACCAAACCGACATATAAATATATAAATTTTATTTATATTTTTAAAGCTTTGTAGTGATTTTTCTTTAGAAAATGTAAAAATATTTGGGATCCTCTCATGTATTAACCTTGAAAGCGTAAATTAACGAAAATTTTTTGTTAGACGATTACGAAAATAACTATCATGTGTTACTAAAAAATTTCTCCCATTAGAATATTTTAATAGATCATATGTTTGTCAATTTTTTTCCATATTTACTAAACATATATTCACTTATCAACACTTTATCTATAATTTTAATTACGTAAGATTGAAATAATATTCATGTAACAAAAAAATTCGAAAACCCGAAAAACTCGACAAAATCGAACCAATCTAAACCGATATAATTGGTTTGATTTGATTTTGATGAAAACCGAACCAACCCGATCTATGTACACCCCTAATTTTCACCACATAAACTTTTTTATATAAATAGTCTTTGAGCGAAACAAACGTAAATGTCACTAATGAGTTATTAGATGAACCGATTGGGTCCCCCCCTCCCCCCTTCTAAATTACGTACCTCTTGGAATAAATACTTTATGATCGAAAAAGACAATATATCTTTTTTTTTTGAACGCAGACGGTAAAGAATCTATAAATAATGGATTGTAAACATATTTAACATATATTTGTATGGATCAAAATCTAATCAAAGGGACCTCGCCTGAATCAAGAAAATCAAGAATCAATTAGACCGAGGTCATACTTAAGAAGCAACACTGGCGAGATGAGCAATGAATGTCGAGGTCGACCACTCAGATCGGCCAAAATAACTAGTTTAGCAATAAGATATTTTTCAAGAATATTAAGAGGAATATTCGTTGTATTTATACTTTCAGTAGGTAAGGAGAATGTCTCATATAAGTAGGAATAGAGAGAGAAAGAAAAGGCATCTAATTTTCTATCTTGATAATCTCTCTCTAAAAAAGTTGACTCCCACATAACTACAAACATTTATACAAGATTCGATTTGCTGTGTTGTTCCAAACTTTCCCATGTCAGATCCGATAAAGTATTTGATATTCCCATATTTGGTTATCTTACATCATCGTCAGCGGGAGAATCATCCACCTCATTATACATTTGGATGAATTATTCTCTTTATTTACAGCTATTGCCATTCATCATATTTATTGCTTGTCTTCATTCCTTCATTTATTCACACGAATAACATTAAACCTCCTTTTGGCTTTAAATGCGGTTTCAAGATTATTACAACCCATTAATCTTGGATCTAGGACTTATTATATTTAGCCAAAATTTACCTATTATCATTTATTTAATTAGTTTAACAAAAAGTGTAATACTTTTTGGTCAAATAATTTGGCGCCATCTGTGGGGATTTTCTAGTTAAAAGTTTTAGGTTTTTCTGGATCTAAAACAAAAACACACAAAATTTTGCACAATCTCGTAGCTCGTTGTTTGCATGAGATCTGACATGACAGGCAATGGAGAAGAAAAGAGAAAGGCGATAGGCGATCTCATCGCCAATCTCCTAAACACCATCAATGAAACTCATGAAGAGGACGAGGAGAACGTGACACCAAGCGCCTCGCCCAGACGAAGTGATTCGCCCATCCTTATGACAGCATTACCGCTTCTCATGAAAAGGGAGCCTCTACGTCCACCACTGAAGAAGCACCGCCAGCGGTTAAAAAGCTACTAGAAGCATGGCTAACGAATAAACTGAACAGTATACTCGATAAACCCGCTTAGAGGGTGAGCAGAGAGAGTGCGTGATTCGACATCGCCACAACAACCAATAACTAACACACCCAGCCTCACTCGACTGGTATCAATCGCCTTGTTAATGATGCAGGTAATGATGCCGTCACGATCCCAATCCCGGTCATGATGGCGCTCAACACAACTGCTA
Organism: Nicotiana glauca; assembly: GCA_026770625.1. Lineage (NCBI taxonomy): Eukaryota > Viridiplantae > Streptophyta > Magnoliopsida > Solanales > Solanaceae > Nicotiana > Nicotiana glauca. Next base: position 8,297 of record MDKF010771795.1, read on the forward strand.
GGAAAGCCTGAACAGTCACAACTTAATCACACCACCCATTTCCAATTAATAGAGTTAAATTATCAGATAATATAGTTCTAACCGGTGATAATAGACAGAAATAGTACGGAAATCATAACAACTGCCAATAAAACTCCCAAAGACCTGGGGTCATGAGTCTAGAGCCTCTAATAACACAGAGTAATAAATCCTCAGTAATACTGGTGTTCTAAAATACAGAGATAATAAAGGGATAGGGGAGGAGTCGGGTCCTGCGAACGTCAGACAGCTACCTCGACAACTCCTGAGAAGCTCTGAAAACAGCAAATAGCTCGACTATGATCCCGGGATACCTGAATCTGCACACATGGTGCAAGGAGTAAAGTGAGTACTTCCAACTCAGTGGTAATAAACATATATAATGGCTGACAGTAAGAAATCCCGAAATATAATAATGCAAAGCTATAACCAATAATTCTACACATTTAACGGTGGAACAACATCAGGCAATGACAGGTAAAATAGATAGATGTCGATGCATGAATGCAATGCAATGCACATGACTGCTGCGGCGTACAACCCGATATATTTGGGTACCCGCGCTCACTGTGGGGGTTCAGACTCCGGAGGGGCTCCTACAGCCCAAGCGCAATATCATCGTAGCATTTGCTGCGGCTTGCAGCCTGATCCACACTCAGTCCAGATATATGTATGTAAGCCACACAGGCACAGTCAAGTTTATCATTTTCAATTCCAATTATTAGGAATTATAGATTAAGTGCTTAAAACTTTAGGGATCTACTAATCTTTTCGAGACTGTTTAACTCGGGACTGATATCATGAAAACATACTAAGCATCATGGAAACAATGATAATAATCCCTATGGGATCCAAATAATCGACACGCAGCCCAAATATGATCATAGAAATCCAAGTAGGATATTTACCAATAAATTTCTAGTCAATACACATTATGAACATCACTCGGATGAACTAAGCCATAGTCCTCCAATCACAAATGACCCCGCACTCACCGTAGAGTACGCGTCTCGCCTCAATATAGCGTCACAGTGTGATATACCGGGGTTTCAAACCCTCAGGTCATCATCTACATCTATTACTCACCTCTAGCCGATCGAAGATTAGCCTGCAATGCCCTTTCCTCTCGTATCGACCTCCTCGCGCGTCGAATCTGGCCAAAACCACAACGAATACGTTACAATAGGCTAATAGAACACAACCCAATCTAAAAGACTCGAAAAACACCAAAAATCATGAAGTTGTCAAAACCCGAGCCCTGGGCTCACTTCTCGAAAAATTTCGAAACTCACATCATCGGATTTCTCGTCTCGCCACGAGTCCGTACATATACAATTCATTAAAATCGGAGTCCAAATGCTCCCTCAAATCCCAATTTCTCATTTAAAAACTCAAGCCCTAGTTCTTCAATATTTCACCCAATTTTCCAACAATCAAAGGTAGATTCTTCAATAAAATAGCGTTTCTAGGTCACGAGACTTACCTCCAGTAGATTCCCGTCAAAACTCTCTTCAAATTCTACCCAAAAGCTCTTGAGGTGGTTAACAATGGAGGAAAATAATGAATGGGTCGCGGATGAAATAACATAATAAACCCTTCTGCCCAACTATATTTTCTTCTATGCGAACGCGAGGGCCTTCTCGCATTCGCGATGCACAAATTTCCACTGGCCAACTTTACCCTTCGCGAACGCATCCAACACCACGTGAACGCGAAGCTTTCTCAAAACCACTTACGCGAACACGGCAGCACTTATGCGAACGCAAAGGCAAAAACCCCTGAGCCTCAATTCCTTATACGCGTTCGCGTCTCGTCCCTCGCGAACGCATGCACACCCAGCTACCCCTCTGCGAACGCGGAACCATACATCACGAACGCGTAGAGTAATACACCTGCCTCCCCAGATCCTTCTTCGTGAACGCGATGACAAATTTTGGTTTGCAACTGCTGTGCATTTTCTGCAGCAAATCATAAGTCCAAACTTCCTGTTTAACCATCCGAAATCACCCCGAGGCCCCCAGGACCTCAACCAAAAGCACAGACATGATCTAATACCCTATCCAAACTTACTCAAATCATCAAAACACTATCGTTAACATCAAAATCCTCAATTTTCATCAAATCAAAGCCTAAGTTTCTTAAAAACTTCCGAATTGCACATTCGATCAAAAACCCGACCTAAACACCTCCGAATGACCTGAAACTTTGCACGCATATCCAAAATCACCTAACGGAGCTACTGCAACTCTCAGAATTCCATTTCGACCCTCGGATCAAAATCTCACCTATCAACCGGATATCGCCAAAATGCTAACTTTGCCAATTCAAGCCTAATTCTACGCCGAGCCTCCAAAATCAATTCCGATCGCACTCTTAAGTCACAAATCATCCCCCGAAGCTAATCGAATCATCAGAATTCACATCCAAGCCCTCTAACTAAATAGTCAACTTCCAGTTAATTTTTCCAAAATAAGCTTTCCTTTAAGAGACTAAGTGTCTCATTTCTTATCAAAATCAATCCAAATCAACTCTAACACACCACATACCGATAACGAAATATGAAGAAGCATGAAATGGGGGAAACGGAGCAATAACACATGAGACGACGGGTCGGGTCGTCACATCCTCCCCAACTTAACAAACGCTCATCCTCGAGCGTACCTAGAGTTGTCTTAGAAGCCAACCAAGAACTGAACAACCTTACCAGGTATATACCCAGGGTGATCCCACGTCACCCTATCTCTTATAGGTCCGACAACACAACATAGCTGAAATTACCCAATCCAGTCTAACCCATAATTCACAGAACTACCTTTTCACTTCTGAAACCATCAATACGATCAAAACCTCACACCTATGCTTTGAATAGTCCCGAACCAGCTGTAATAACCCATACTTGCAACCTCAATGAAATCACATGATATACCACATAATCCAGCACCTGAAAGGATAACTTCTATTCACAGCAGTTGTCCACAACAACCATATACCGATAGAACCCTCTTATTAGCTAAAGTCCCATTCCAACACTTCATATCCTACCAATGATAATGAAACATATAGCAAACCATAACCATTTCTCAGATCAACCACTCCTGAAACTACTTCCTTTTTTACTAATACCACAGCAGATTTTCGAAATCATACTCAAAATCAGAACCTCACGTCAATATTTAGAATAAACTCGAACCTCGATATTATTCTTTCAACAAGCTGTAATCAAATCTGTTCGTGTTCATTAATGACTCCCACGATCACCTCGAATCCAACACACCACTCTGGTGATATGGCACCTCATCACAGGCCTAAGCCACAACTTGCATAATCCACGCACCAATGAAGGGCGGTCTGAACATACTTAATTTATGACAAATGACTCAAACAAAAGAGCTGTAACTCAAACTCCTCAGTACAATCACAACACAAGGCTGGGACCCCATCCCACATCATAGAAATAGAATACCTGAATCTACCCGAAGGTTCTAATTTCCACGTAGCCTCGCTACAATGTACGATCTTATCCAAACACTGTTACACATGAAGCACCTCAAGTCACCATGCTCAAAATAGACAGCCACACATAGATT
>MU742601.1:29495-51236 GCA_026770625.1 Nicotiana glauca
GGATGAGATGCCGAAATTCATAATCAACTGCCGAGTCGACCAATCATCGAGTCTATACTTTTGACAAGAAACATTACTACATTCTGAACCAAATAATGATCTTCGATCCTTAATATACTTTATATAATCAGTTGCACTGATCCTAAATCCCACAATCTCATCTTACCCAGTACGAACTGCTCAGGCATTAAGCCACTCCGAATGCAATCAAAAGTCTCATATGACTCCACAATGTGCCAATAGGCCACCAATCCGAACACAGCACAAACAGAAATCGAACTCTGGAAGGAATTACCTAACCCCCGCACTAGTACAGACCTTCCTTAGAAGATAGGAAGAGAAACACATAAAAAAACATATAGAGGACCAGACTCGACATCATACTGTTACGGCGTGCAAACCGATCCAAATAACATACCCATGGCGGCGTGCCACCCGATCCAAATAACATACCAATGGCGGCGTGCCACCCGATCCACACATAGATCTCACATAAGGAGATTGTACTTCGAGCTAAATCTGCTCATTAAAATAAAGATATCGAATATCGATCGCAAGCACGTTAAGTGCATAATACCATCCCCGAGAAAGCAAATAGCACTATAGGCTACAAAACTCAAGCACAACTGAGGTGCGGTACAAGATACAAGATTTGAATCTCAAGAGCCATTTGCTCATAATACGACATTCCCACATGGGTCCTCAACACATACACAATTTCTCAGGCCGTCTCACAACTCACACGATGCAATGTATCACTTCATGAAATATCTGACAACGAGATGACACCCTGACTACTCCATAAGGAGCACATTACTGAAATGAACATAACTGGCCTGTCATAGAGCCCACATTCACATTTAAACCCATCTACCGACCTCAAGTCGACCCTGATCATATCAAATTAAGCCAATAACCTTTCAAAGGTCCATACTAACTTCCTTCTTCTCATAACACACAAGAACAACCGTCATAACCGAAGCAAAACTCCTCAGTTCATAACCCAATAAACAAGGTGCCCTCCAGGCATAAATTCTCAAAGCAATGATATTACCCAAATTCCTCATACTTGATTTAAATCTTTAGTCAAACAAGTGGCTATATGCCACACTAGTACAATCTTGATGGAGCACGTTCCCACAATCTTTTGAAATAAATAACGGGTCTGCACATCTAAATCATCGGACGCACTAACGCTGAAAAGCGATCCTAAATCCTTAACAAGGATGCAAAACCTCTTCCACAACATATCGATCTCAGGTGATGTAACAAACCGACCGGTCGTTTTGAGCCCTAGCATGTCGTTCAGTAGTTTGAGGCCATGAGCAGCTTCATTTTAGGTATTGTGACTTGTTCACATGGTCGGAATTTAAATTCAGGAAGATCAGAGTTAAATTTTAATGAAAACTCTCATTTGAGAAGCTTAAAGTTAAAAGAATGAACTAGGATTGGATTTTTGAGTAAACGGCCTCGGAATCGAGATATGAAGGTTCCAGCAAGTTCGTATGATGATATCGAACTTGGGCGTATGCCCGGATCGGGCTTTGGATGACTCGAGAGTGTTTTGGCGCCTATTGTGGAAGTTAGCATTTTAGAAGGAATTTCTTAAGTTTAACTTGAAGTGCATTTCAGTGTTATCGATGTCCGTTTGGGATTCCGAGTCTGGGAATAGTTCCGTATGATAATTCTGGAGTTGGGAGCGCGATCGGAAGTGAATTAAAAAGTTTGTAGGTCTTTTTGGAGCCAATTGGCTAAAGATAGAAATTTGAAACTTTTTGAGGAGTTTGACCGGAGGTTGACTTTTTGATATCGGGGGTCGGAATCTGATTCCAGAAGTTGGAATAGGTCCGTAATATCAAATATGACTTGTGTGCAAAATTTGAGGTGAATCGGACGTGATTTGATAGGTTTAAGCATCAGAAGTAGAAGTTGGAAGTTCTAAAGTTCATAAAGCTTGGATTGGAGGTTGATTCATGGTTTTAGCATTGTTTGATGTGATTTGAGGCTTCGAGCAAGTCCGTAATGTGTTATGGGATTGGTTGGTATGATTGGTTGGGGTCCCGGGGGCCTCAGGTGGATTTCGGGTGGCTAATGGATCGAATCCGGAGTTTGTAAAAGTGCTAAAGTAGCTGGTATCTGGTGTTTCCGCTTCTGCGGAAATGGGACCGCAGAAGCGGCCCTACGGAAGCAAAGAAGAAGCCGCAGAAGCGGACAAGGGCGAGGGCAGCCAGGACCGCAGAAGCGGCCCTTGGTCCGCTGATGCGGAACCGCAGAAGCGGTTGGCTTAGCGCAGAAGCGAAAATGGGCTTGAGCCCTGGGACCGCAGAAGCGGAACATTTTCCGCAAAAGTGGTACTGCGGAAGCGGGATTATTTCCACAAAAGAGAAAATCCCTAGAGGAAGAAGGTTAACTTAAAGTCGGGGATTGGCCATATCTCTCATATTTCTCATGGCTTGGGGCGATTTTAGAGATCTTCAAGGAGGGAATTTTCGTCGTCAATGTTAAGGTAAGTTATTCCTACCTATTTCGAGTTATATACATTAATTATGTATGGATTTTAGTATGAAAATGGGTAGAAAATTGAGGTTTTGGTGGGAAACCTAGAAATTTATATTCTTGGAATTTAGCCACGATTTTGAGTATGAAATTAAAAGAAAATTGTATATTTGAGTTCCTAAGGTCATGGGTAACCTTTATCTTCAAGAAATTTCGGATTCCGAGCATGTGGGCCCGATGGCATTTTTGTCAACTTTTCGTTCGGGGTTAGGAATTGTTATAAATTGGGTTGTAAAGTATAATTTAGCATATGTTAATGGATTTACATGATCGTTGGCTAGTTTTGGAGCATTGTGCGTTGGTGCAAGTCTTCGAAAGAATGTAGAATGCCGGTTGTGGATCTTCAGAGCGAGGTTAGTCTCCTTTCTAATCTTGTGAGGGGGAATTTACCACATAGGTGAAGTGATTGATTATGTGCTCCTATTTGTGGGGGCTATGTACGCACGAGGTGACGAGAGTCCGTGCGTAGCTACTATTATGTTATTGTCTGGGTAGTTAGGACCCATCAACATGTTATACTTGGATTAATTATAAACTCATCGATGACTTGGATTGTTTAAATCACCTTTGATTAGTAAACGAATTTAAAAAGAGATTAAACATCATTTCCTGAATTGTTAAACAGAGAATTGGTTTTATTTGGATAATTATTCCCCGATAAAATTCAAAATTAGCTATTCAAGCATGTATATTATATGTACCTGCGTCGCATGGATGATTCGCGAGCAGGGTGATTGTGCATATTATGTGTACCTGTGTCGCATGGATGGTTCGCGAGCAGGGTGATTGTGTATCTTATGTGTACCTGCGTCGCATGGATGATTCACGAGCAGGGTGATTGTTTATTTTATTTTGACCATGTCGCATAGATGATTCGCGAGCGGGGTAATAGATACATCTATTAGTTCGGGCCGCTCGATCCTCGGCAGTGCACAATTTACATTCCTGTTGGATCGGGCCGTCGCCTCGGTGTGATTTGTGCATGTTATTTGTCGCTTGAGAATTGTAAACGTGGATTTGGCCCTTCGTGGCTTGACATAAATTGATACGATAATAAAGAATAAACCTTGGAATCCCTTTCTTAATTGTTGAAGGTGTTTTACCTATTTTCTGGCTTCACAAATTTGAACTACTTTATAAATCCATGATTTTCCTCGCATTTCTAGAATATTGTTAATTGACCTCTAGTGAGTGTTGGAGTTGGCCATCTCGTCTCTAGTCCTTCGAGATTAGGCGGGATACTCATTGAGTACACGTTGATTACGTACTCATATTACACTTCTGTGTATTTTTGTTGCACAGGTATATATATACCTCTAGCAGCCTACTGGGCGTAGCAGCATGGATGACTCTGGACTAGGTGAGCTGCATTGTTCGGGACGACCCGCAGCTAGTATAGTTCCCTTCAACATTTTTATTATTTGTTCTCTGTCCACTGTATTTCGGACAGAGGTTGTATTTTATTTTCCTTATCGATAGTTGCTCATGCACTGGTATCACCGGGTTCTGGGGATGTAATTGGATTTATTCGGAAATCTTAAAAGTTGTTTAATATTTCATTATTTATTCGGAGGAATATACTGAGTCTTGTTTAAATCGTATAAAAGAAATGTTTCCAAAATTGTTATAATGAGGATTTAATTAAGTATTCTAATTGTCTTGCCTGACATTGGTGTCCAGCGCCACCACGACCCTTAGTAGATTTTGGGTCGTGACAGGTGACGTGGAGGACAATACCAATTTACTCTAATCATTCAACCCTTTCCTTGATCATCCGAGCTTGTGACATCCTTGTCGACACCAAACTGCAACCTTGACCCTCACTTCTAATTTCCATACCTCTCACCGCACCTAACGTGCCAATATGCGATAGAACACGATTTTCATCATAACTCCGAAATCATTAATATTTTAACAATTCATCATATACGAACTTTTCACTTAACTCACTTCAGGAGATTCATAGAAACACATAGGTAAATTTCCATAACCGTAGAATATGCAAATCTGCAAGTAGTGGTCCAAGCCACTATAGCCCTTCCGGAATCTGCTTCCACATAACAAGCCACAACAGTAGAATGATTTAGAATGTTATCAATTACGGTGGCCGACAAACCTCACACGTACCGCCACAAATAAAATGCATAACTCGATCACGCTGAATGAACGGATCACAGACCCCAACATGTCAAATTCTACTATGGCTAATCAATCCCTTTCCCTCCAATTTATCCTTGATTGGTTTGGAGATAATACTAATTCTCTTCAACGCATAACATACTCCCTCTACACTCACCCCGAGTGACCTTGAATTGTGAGACCATGCTGTCTCAAATCTCACGAATTATTTCACATTTCTCAAATGCTACACCACAAGGTAACACATCATAGAACATTCTGGGAACCTTCTCACAAGCTGCTACAAAGCTTGGTTCTTAGTTGTACTTATAGGCTTGAAATCGTTGAGCATCACACTTTAACTTCTGAAATCACTAGAACCATTATTGAGAGCCACCCGTTCTGACTGGTCCCAAATATAATTCACTCCGTAATTCTTATAACACACGAATACTCTCTCGGCGAAGCACCCGGCGAAATCACTTCCTCTGAAACCTGTATCTATACCAGGTATAAATCCTGAACCTTTTTCCAAGTCCGAACATGAGCCAAGAAGGCTAACCATAGAACATCCTTAATAATTCCTCCGCTCATTTAACTACTTATGGTCTTTTCTCGTAGCTAGATTAATCCATCAATATGCTAATAACCAGAAATCACGCAAGTAATTAATCATACAGCCCAATCATAAGCGGGTGGACTCTCCCACTTAGCTTGAAGCCATAATTTCACCATTTTTGTGTCTATCATTCACATTCGCACGACCGATCTCTTTGTTGAACAACCAATATAATTCCTTGCAGAAGCTTTGCCAACCACGCGACCGCTAATCTGCTCACGGGGAATAACCCACCTAGGGGAATCACCTCCCGACATCTTCCCACGCTGCTGCACGGGGTACATTCACTATGACACCAATAGCCCATCCTGAGTCCGAGCTCACCTTCCAGTTGCACAAGTCCATTCGCCCCTCGCGGATATCAATTAAATGCGTGGCAACATCCTTCCACTTCAAAGCCATGCTACATCTCTCTTCATTTCAAGCAGCTCCTTTTAGTCATACCAAATCTCCTGCCGCATAACAACCCCATGCTTCAAATTAACTCTACAGACTTCTATTCCCGACGCTAAGATCCCAGATCCTTCCAAACTATCCTTAGGCGCGTAGTCATCCTACTACTAGTCCCTATACAGCTCCGCCACTCTCCCACTTTGGCCAAAATCACTCCTTCAATCAACTGTTCGGCCTGCGCTCCCTAAGCCTGGCCTTTTAGAAGTTTAAAACTCCTTCTGACACTTCCCACATGCCTTTCTCATATTTTGCTGCCCAGTCGTCGTCTTAATAAAATTTATCTTCATAGAACTCAAATCCACAATTTGCTACTAACCCCAAACTTTTCCGAAGGTCGTCTTTATTGAACCGTCAACATCTTGAAAGACTGATTAAATCCGAAACCACCGCACCCTGCGATATCTGATAGTTGTATTTTCAGTACTATTTCATAATATCTTGCCCCAAGGCGAATTGTAGCAGATCATAACACAGACAACTTAAAGCGTTCAATTAGGATAACAACACCCCCATATAGAGGAGAACTCCACCACGCTTGCAATTACCACATTTCATTACTTCCACCAGTCCATATTTGACCATCCTTAGTTCGATTGTCCTTCCCTTACCGGGAATAAAATACTGAATCCCTTTGATTACACACTGAGTAAACCTCCCTTCAATTCATTCACTGCCCGACACGTGGGCAAACACCCTACCATCACGACAACACTGCGGAATAATCGCTCATAAGCATTATGGCAACCTGTGCCTAGCCTCAAGGCTCTTAGAAGTTCTGTTACTAAGCTGAAACAATGGAATATCCTTCCATAAGGCGACTATAATAGTCAAATCAACTATACCGGGAGAACCATCCCGCACCACATTTGTAGTGCCATTTCAATTCTTCAACTTTCGATTTATAACAAGTGCTCGTGTAAGATTGAGCAGGAAGAAATCAAAGGCATAAGCCTCAAAGGAATTGAACCGCACGATAAGGAAATCAAGAAGGGAAGTACTCCTAACAGCCCTGTAGCCTCCCGAGGATAAGTACAAACGTCTTCGTACCAATCCGCGAGACTCTACTAGACTTGCTCATGACTCGTGAGACCGGCGGGAACCTAGTGCTCTGATACTGTTGTCACGACCCAAAATACATTAAGGGTCGTGGTGGCGCCGGATACCTCTGTCAGGCCAGCCAACTAAATTATCAATTAATTCCTCTTTTAATACTTGTGAAAATCTAAGGTTTTTCCTTCCATTTTCATAAATAAAAGTTCACTACTTGAATTGAAATTTAAATAATAACAATTAGTACAAATCCGTTGAAACCCATCCCAGAAACCCGGTGTCGCAAGTACATGAGATACTATCGATAAGGAAAGTAAAATACAACATCTGTCCGAAATACAGTGGACAGGGAATACATAATAAAATGATGAAAGGAACTACACTGGCTGCGGGTCGTCTCAAACAATGCAGCTCACCTAGTCCCAGAGTCGTCCGTGCTGCTACGCCCAACAGACTGCTAGAGGTATATATACCTGTGCAACAAAAATGCACAGAAGTGTAGTATGAGTACGTAATCAATGTGTACTCAGTGAGTATCCCGCCTAATCCCAACAGGGTAGAGATGAGATAGCCAACTCCGACACTCACTAGAGGTCAATTAGCAATATTCTATAAGTGCGAGGATAATCATGGATTTGTATGGAAGTTCTAATTGTGAAGCCAGAAAAATAGGTAAACACCTTCAACAATAAATCAAGGGCTTCTAAAGTCTGTTCTTTATTATATTATCAATTTATATCAAGCCACGTAGGGCCAATTCCACATTTACAAATTTTAAGTAACAGATAAACATGCGCAAATTACACCGAGGCGACGGCCCGCTCCAACAGGAATGTAAACTGTGCACTGCCGAGGGTCGAGCGGCACGGACCATAGATGCATATATTCTCACCGAGGCGTTCGGCCTATTCCATAAATAAACACATATCCTGCTCGCGAATCATCCATGCGACGCAGGCACACATAAAATACATGATCAAGCAGGAAATTAAGAGCTTATCGGGGATAATCAACCAAATAGACAAATTTCTCTTTTTAACATTTCAGGGAAAATTTAATATTAAATCTCTTTTTAAATTCCTTTACCAATTCAAGGTGATTTAAACAATTCAAACTATCAATGGGTTCACAGTAATCCAAGTATAACATGCTTTTGTGTCCTAACTACCCGAACAATAGCATAATAGTAGCTACACACGGACTATCGTCACCTCGTGCGTGCGTAGCCCCCACAAATAGGAGCACATAACCAATTTAACTCACCTATAGGGTTAAATCCACCTCACAAGATTAGAAAGGAGACTCACCTCGCTCCGAAGACTCATAACCGACATTCTACATTCTTCCGAAGGCTTGAACCAACGCATAATGCACCAAAACTAGCCAATTAAGGACAATCTAACGAGAATATGCCCAATTACTCGTTAACAATTCAGATTATACAAATTCCTAGCTGTACTTAGTAAAATGACCAAAATGCCCTCGGTCCCATGTGCCCGGAATCCAAGATTTCTCGAAGATAAAGGTTACCCATGACCTTAGGAACTCAAATATATGCTTTTCTCCTAATTCCATACTCAAAATCGTGGTCAAATTCGAAGAAATGTAAATTCCTAGGTCTTCCACCAAAACCCCAAATTTCTATAATTTCCTTGCCTAAATCCATGCATAAACCTTGTATTTAACTCAAAGCTAGCATAAATTACTTACCTCATGACAAATTACGAAAATGGCACCTCCAAGCTGCTCCCCATCGACTCCAATGGAAGAAAAAATAGGGTTGAAATGAACTCAACCCCGAACTTAAAACATCTCACTACCCCAGCTGCTTCCGCTTTTGCGGAAATAGTTCCGCTTCTGCGGATGTCGCTTCTACGACTTTTCGCCGCTTCTGCAGCTTTGGGCAAAAGGAAACTGACCGCTTCTGCGGTCTGGGGGCCGCTTAAGCGGAACCGCTTCTGCGGTCTCTGGGCCGATTCTGCGATTTTCCTTGGACCTGACCCCCTTCCGCTTCTGCGAGTGTTTGACCGCATCTGCGATCCCGCTTCTGCGGTCCAAGAACCGTAGATGCGGTTATGACAGAAGCAGCAAATCTCAAGCCTTCCCAAATTCCACGTTTCGATCCCTAAACCTCTCGGAATTCACCCGAGGCCCCCGAGACCCTAACCAATCATACCAATCAGTCCCAAAACACATTACAGACTTGCTCGAGGCCTCAAATCATAACAAACAATGCTAAAAACATGAATTACACTCCGATTCAAGCTTTATGGACTTTGAACTTTCCAACTTCTATTTTCGATGTTTAAACCTGTCAAATCACGTCCGATTGACCTCAAATTTTACACACAAATCATATTCGATATTACGGACCTACTCCAACTTTCGGAATCGGATTCCAACCCCGATATCAAAAAGTCAACCTCTGGTCAAACTTCTAAAAAAAAACCTTCAAATTCTAACTTTAGCCAAATTGCTCCAAAAAGACCTACGGAGCTCCGAATTCACTTTCGATCGCGCTCTTGACTCCAGAATCACCCTACGGAGCTACTCCGAGTCTCGAAATCCCAAACAGACATCGATAACGCTGAAATGCACTCCAAGCCAAACTTAAGAAATTCCTTCTAAAATGATAATTTCCACAATATGCGCCAAAATGTTCTCGGGTTATCCAAAACCCAATACGGGCACACGCCCAATTCCGAAATCATCATATGAACCTACTGGAACCTTCAGATCCTGATTCCGAGGTGGTTTACTCAAAATTCCAATCCTAGTTCATTCTTTCAATGTTAAGCTTCTCAAATGAGAATTTTCATTTAAATTTAACTCCGATCTTCCTGAATTTAAATTCCGACCATGCGAACAAGTCATAATACCTGAAATGGCCTCAGACTGCTTAACGACGAGCTAGGGTTCAAAACGACCGATCGGGTCGTTACAAGTCCCTTCCAGTATATTGTATTTACTTTCTGTACACTATATTCCGTACGGATGTTGTATTTTTATTTTCTTCTTAGTAGTTGCTCATGCACTCTTGACACCGGGTTCTGGGAGAATTTTTGGACTATTAAATGTTAAGTTTTGTTAAAGATTTCGCGGTTGTTTATTTAAATTTTATTATTCGTTATTTAATGTATAAAGAAAAATGATTTTAGACAATACAAAAATTAGAATTTAATTAAGTATTCTGGTTGGCTTGACTGACAGAGGTGTCCGGCGCCACCATGACCCTCAGTGGATTTTGGGTCGTGACACATGCCAAAGTACAAAAGTATTAGAATCAGTAACCTTTTTGGTTTACGGTAGAATGTGCCTCAATTGCACTAATTCTTGTCCACTACATGCCACAAGATAAAGATGAGAACTTCTCAATAACCCTCTTTTGACCAGAGACATTCTTGGTAATGATGAGATATTCAAGATTATTCTCATCTATTGTCTCAATATGATATCCACTTCGACGGATATCTTTAAAACGCAACAAGTTCCTCTTGGACTTGGAGGAGAACATTGCATTCTCTATGATAAGTATTGTTCCTTTAGGCAGAGTTATAGTAGCTCTTCAAGAGCCTTCAATTAATTTACTTCTACCAGAAATTGTAGTAACATCTACTTTACACATAAATGAGAGAAATATTTCTTCTCTTTGGATATTGTATGTGTCGTACATGAATCAATTAAACAAATATTTTTATAATTGAACTTTGATTCAAGTTTGCTTTGAGAGATATCCATATTTTGTTCCCATGGTTTGACGTACAAAAGAAAATATACGAATAAACATTAGTATTTTCAGAGAAAAAGGAAAGGAAACAAAGTTTGAATATAATGAAGTTTAAGGAAGAAAGAAGGCTTTTCAATCAAATCACGAATTCTATCTTCCTCATCTAATTACAATAAAAGAAAATATTTCCGCCATTAGAACTCAAGGTTGCATTTTTTATACCCAATAATCCTAATGCCGTTACAATTTCAACCGATTATAAATCATGTTTATTTGTAGTTTTGTCATAATGTGCATGTTGTTACGTCACATTAACTAGAAAACTCATGAAACTACATAGTGATTCTATGTGTTCGTAACGTGCAGACTCGTATGGTTCTGACTATAGTTCTTATTAACACTAATTAATTTTATATCATGTGCAACTATATAGTTATTGTAATGACAATAAAAACTTTAATAACTAATAAACTGGCAACATAAAATACCATATTCTTAATCTACGTGTATACTACAATTGCTTATCAAAATGATATAAGTAGTCTATCTGTATGAAGTAAACAGAACAATAAAATAATAAATAAAAGACAAGATTGTTTCCAACATCATACATAATTTATGATTGTGTATGTTTGTATTAATACTAATTGATACCAATGACAACTACTCATTTAAAGAACTGTGATTACATGATGTTTATTCACTAGCTACTATGAATATGCAAAAATAAAAATCAAACTACTCAATCATCTTTAACTACGGATCCATCACCGATCAAGTGGTTTATTTTCCCATCAGGGTGCTCAAAAAAGTCTGCCACTTCCAAGTGGACGATGTCAAAATTATTGTCAGAGACAAAATTGGCTTCAGGGCATTTATTCTTTAGAGATGCTTGATAAAGCTCAACCAAATGTCTTGGTATACGAAAAATATTTGCCCAATGCCCTTTTCTACCGCAACGATAACATTCAGTTTCTGAACCATTTGCTTTGGCTTCTCATCTTTCCCTTTCTATTTTTGGTGGTTATTTTTCTTTGAAGGGTGATTAACACCAGGAAAATTTCTTCCTTGTCCACGGCCACGGTCACGGCCACGACCGTGACTACGACCACGACCACGACCACGACCACGAATAGGGCCACGGCCTTTTCCACGCTTAGCATAATGGGAATACACCTCATCCACTTCAGGCAATGGTGTAGATCCAGTGGGTCAATTTTCGTGATTTCTCATGAGCAAGTCATTGTTTAGCTCAGCCACAAGGAGAAGAGAAATCAACTTAGAGTACTTCTTGAAACCTTTCTCTCTGTACTGCTGTTGTAGGACCATATTGGAGGCATGAAACGTTATAAACGTTTTTTCAGGCATATCATAATCATGATAGTATCTTCACAGAGTTTCAATTTAAAAGTAATTCTAAACATTGCAGAATTATATTTCAGAAACAGATTTAAAGACTTGGAGCCTCAGATGAGCCCAATCATATCGTGCTTGTGGAAGAGTGATCAACTTTAAGTTGTCATATCTTTCCTTTAAGCCATTCCACATAACAAGTGGATCTTTAAATGTGAGATATTCTATTTTCAACCCTTCATCAAGGTTGTAACGACCCGACTGGTCGTTTTGCCTTTTTGAACCTCGTTCCCTTAAATAAAACTTCTTGCATTTTTTTTATCCAATTTATGACTTACGGGGATGGTTGATTCGGAAGTTGGAATAGTTTTGAGTAAAATATGTCCCTTTGTTTCTTTAAGAATCTCTTAAAAGACCAAGTTTGACTTCGGTCAACTTCTTGGGAAAACGGACCCGGATTTGTGATGTGACGGTCCCAGAGGTTCCGTGGGAAAATATGGGACCTGGGCATATATACGGAACTAAATTCCAAGATCCCTAGCCCGAGTAATGAATTTTTATTAGAAATTGTTAAATTGAAGTTTTAAAGAATTAAAGAAACTTAGAAATCTTTGATTTCCTAATTATCGAGCTCGTATTTTGGTTCCGACGCTTGGTACAAGTTCGTAATATCGTTTAAGACTTGCCCATAAAATCTGGTGTCAATCCGAGTGGTTTAAGGGCGTTTTGACCCATTAGAGGAGAATTAAGAACGTGAAGTTCATTAGTTTGAGTCATTTGGTTTTAGGGGTGAATCTTAGATTTAGCATTGTTTCGGGTGTCCCGAGGGTTTGAATAGTCCGTCACGTGATTTCAGACTTATCGGTGTATTCGGGCGGGGCTCGGGAGCATCGAGCGTCAAACGGGTGAGGCTCGAGTGAAGTAGGAAAAATTTGCTAAGGGGCTGAAGTTGCTGCTTCTGTCATAACTGCATCTGCGGTTCTTGGGCCACAAATGCGGGACCGCAGGTGCGGTCTGAACTCCACAGAAGCAGCCAGGGGCAATCTAGGCTAAGACCACAAAAGCGGCTCCCCAGCCGCAGATGCGGGCCTTAGACCGCAGAAGCGGTTCCTGCCCTTTTGGCCAATTTCGCAGATGCGGCCCTTCTTCTGCAAGTGCAGGACCACAGATGCGGAAATCTCTGGGTAGTGAGCTTCATTTAAGTCGAGCTCAAAGACCATTTATTTCATTCTTCTCTGCACTTGGGCGATTTGGGAGCTTCCAAAGAGGGGATTTTAACATAGCACTTCAAGGTAAGTTAATTCCACTCATTATTAGTTTAAATACATGTCTTAGGTAGATTAAACACTAAAAACTAAGTGAAATCAAAGGGTTAGAGCTAGACCTAGGGTTTTAATAAAACTAGGATTAGACCACAAAATTTGTTATGAAATGAACTAGAAATCATATATTATTGATCCTTAGGTTGTAGAGAATAACTTTCTTCAAAAAATATCAGAATCCAGACACGTGGGTCCGGGGTCAAAACTTAGGAAACTTGTGAAAAAGGTTGGGAAATTGTTTAAATAGTTAGAATTCGACTTTGTAAGCCTATATTGACTAGTTCTTACTTCCTTTAACTAGTTTATGATCTTCGGCTCCGAATTGAGGGCTTAGGCTTGTTCTTGATATTGGAAGTGCGCTTTGGAGCGAGGTGAGTCTCCTTTCTAACCTTGTAAGGGGGAATTGTCCCCATAGGAATAATAATTGAGCAATTGTTGCTAGATGCGGGGGCTACGTACGCACTAGGTGATGAGAGTCCGTACGTAGCTACTACTATGCTAATTGTCGGGGTAGTTTAGGATCCACACCATGCTTTATTTATAGAAATCTCTATATTATCTTGGTAATATGATCACCTAGGAGATGCTAGAGACTTGAAAGGGAATAAGAACGGACTTGTATACTTGTTGAACTCTTGCATGGCATTATTGACTATTAATGTGCCTTGGTGTGTATAATTGATATTGCTTGTTATTTGCGGATCGGGCCGATCGCCACGGTATGAATAGATGCATCTATAGGCGCACCATTAACCCTCAGCAAGTGCAAAGTTTATTTTCATTGGATCGGGTCGTCGCTTCGGCATATTGTGCGCATGATATCTATATGGAACTTATACTTGCCTTGTTTGCTAACCTTCCGAAAAGTAAATAGCTAATTGGAAATATAGTGGAGAGTAGGACTTAAATGCCTTGTTATAAACTGTTGCTTATTAGTGATTTTTCATGCTTAGTATAATACTTTGATATATTATTCGACCTAGTGAGTATCAAGTCGACCTCTCGTTTCTACTTCTTCGAGATTAGATGGGATATTTACTAGGTACATATTGTTTATGTACTCATACTACGCTTCTGTACTTAATTGCACAGGATCTGAGGCAGATACATCTTGTTACCAGTCCGGTGCGAGCCCTTGAGCTTGTGGCAGAGACTTCTACAGTGAGCTGCTTCCTTCCTATGCCGCTCAACAGTCGGATGGAGTCTTCCTTCACTTTTGCTGTCTTTCCTTATCTCAGACAGTAGGATAGAGATGTCTTTTGTATATTCTACTAGATGTCCATACTTGTGATACCAGGTTCTGGCACACCCTTTGGTAGATAATTGTTTTGGGGCTGTATACTTGTGTTATTTACGGTATTTCGCACTTCTTGATTAAATCCAAATTAAGTATCTATTTCACTTATTTCTGATTAAAAGCAACATAAGAATTTTGTAATGTTTCCGCGTTGGCTTACTTGGAAACGGTGTCAGGCGCCCTCATGACCTATTATGGAAATGGGTCGTGACGACATGGTATCAGAGAACTAGGTTCACGTTGGTCTCACGAGTTATGGGCAAACCTGATAGAGTCTTGTTGATCGGTATGGAAACGTCTGTATTTATCTTCGAGAGGCTATAGGGTACTAGGAAAGACTACTCTTGATTCATTTCTTGTCATACAGTGGTTAGTGTACTAAATTTCCCTCTTCTATTCTCTTACAAATGGTGAGAACTCGCACCCCTGACATTCCGGACCCGAGAAGAGCTGCTCCCCCTATTGCTAGAGGCCAAGGTAGAGGCCGGGGGAGGGCACCAGCCTATGGTAGGGGATGAGGGCATCCCAAAGTCGTTCTAGTAGCACCACCAACAGATCCTACGGGGGATCCTATCATTGAGGAGCAGGGCGAGGTGCCCGCAACTGAGCCTACCTCGGCGGATTTCATGATAGCATCGGGATTTCAGGAGGTCATGGGCTGCATGCTACGGTTAATGGACATTATTACTCAGGCTAGTTTATTTCCAGCAGACCTAGCTACTTCACATGTAGGAGGGGGAGCCCAGACCCCTACTACTCAGGCTCCAGGTCATGCAACTGCAGTATATCAAACTCCGGGTGCACTACCCGCAGATGGGGCTTAGCCAGTTGCTGCAGTGGCACCCCAGCCTAGGCCAGCTGTGGATGGTGATCCACAGAAGTTATTAGACAGATGGACCAGGCTTCACCCTCCAGTCTTCGGGGGTGAGCGTCATGAGGATGCCCAAGACATCATTGACAGGTGTAGGTACAGACTGCACAACATGAGGATATTGGAGTCGCATAGAGTTGACTTCACTACTTTTAAGCTTGAGGGTAGGGCCCGTAGATGGTGGCAGTCCTATGTCCTTGGCAGGACAGCGGGTTCTCCTCCTATCACTTGGGGTCTGTTCGTACAGTTATTCTTGGATAGGTATATTCTGCCCTCTGAGAGGGAGGAGCTGCGGTATCAATTTGAGCATCTCGAGCAGGGTCAGATGTCTATGACCGACTATGAGGCGAGGTTTTTTGAGTTGTCCCGCCATGCACTTATGATACTTCCTACAGATGCAGAGAGAGTGCGGAGGTTTGTTACAGGATTGTAGCCCGATATTCGATTTGGTATGGCCCGAGAGGTGGAGATGGGTATAGAGTATCAGCTAGTGGTCGAGATTGCTCGTTGGATTGAGGGATATCGCTAGAGGGGTAGAGAGCAGATACAACAGGATAAGAGAGCTAGGTTCTCTGGAGAGTTCAGAGGTGCCCCAGCTAGGAGCAGAGGTAAGTTTGGGAAGGGTCAGCCTAGTAGGCCACCAGTTTCAGCACCACCTCCTGCCCGGGGGGCTCTAGCGAGCCCCCATTTCAGTTCTATGCCAGAGAATTCCTATCACCCGCTAGCTATTTAGGGTTCCTCTAGTGGGTATTCAAGTCCCCAGGGTCCTTCTAATTCTTATTTCAGTGCCATGCCGGAGAGTTCATGTCGTCCACCGGCTATCCAGGCTTCTTCCAGCGGGTCTACCGGTTATTAGGGTCAGCCATCAAGGCATCAGGTCGCTGCCCCACGCAGTTGTTTTGAGTGTGGAGATCCCAGTCACATGAGGAGATATTGCCCCAGACTTCGGGGCAAGGCAGTACAGCAGGGTCAGCAGCCCATGATTTCAGCACCAACTGCCCAACCACCTAGAGGTGGAGGGCAGGCGGGTAGAGGCCTTCCTAGAGGTGCAGGTCAGGCGGGGAGAGGTCAGCCAGCTACTGCTCAGTCAGGTGGAGGCCAGATAGCCGGTGCTCCAGCTAGATTCTATGCCCTCCCAGCCAGGCCAGATGCATTGGCCTCAGATGCCGTCATCACAGGTATTATTTTTGTCGGTGGTAGGGATGCTTCAATATTATTTGATCCAGTACTTATTCATATGTATCATCTTTGTTTGTTCGTTTCCTGGTTATTTCTCCTGAGCCTTTGGGCACTCATGTTCACGTGTCCACTCCTGTGGGTGATTATGTGGTTGTGGATCGGATCTACTGGTCCTGTGTGATCACTTTCTGTGGTTTCGAGACTAGAGCAGATCTTCTGTTGCTTGATATGATTGATTTTGAGCTCATCCTGAGCATGGATTGGTTATCTCCATATCACGCCGTCCTAGATTGCCATGCTAAGACTGTGTCACTAGCGATGCCAGGGTTGCCGAGATTGGAGTGGAGGGGTTCCACAATTGATACGCCTAGTAGGGTTATTTCTTTCCTGAAGGCTCAGCACATGATCGAGAAAGGGTGTTTGGCTTATTTAGCTTATGTTCGAGACACCACTGCAGAGTTTCGACGATTGATTCAGTCCCAATAATTTGAGAGTTCGCCCATGTTTTTCCTTCCGATATTCCTGGCATGCCTCCGGATCGAGATATTGATTTCTGTATTGATTTGGCTCCAGGCACTCAGCCTATATCTATCCCACCATACCGTATGGCTCCTAAATAGTTGAAGGAGTAGCTTGAGGAGTTATTGGCGAAGGGGTTTGTGAGGCCCAGTGTATTGCCATGGGGTGCACCAGTGTTATTTGTAAAGAAGAAAGATGGGACTATGCGGATGTGTATTGATTACTGCCAGTTGAACAAAGTTACCATCAAGAACAAGTATCTGTTGCTTCGTATTGATGATCTGTTCGACCAGTTGCAGGGTGCTAGGGTCTTCTCTAAGATTGACTTGAGGTCAAGGTATCATCAGCTGAAGATTCGGGACTCGGATGTTCCGAAGACTGCATTCAGGACTAGATATAGCCATCATGAGTTTCTAGTGATGGACTTTGGCTTGACTAATGCTCCAACGACATTTATGGACTTGATGAACAAGGTATTCAGGCCTTATATTTATTCCTTTGTTATCGTCTTCATTGACGACATCTTGATATACTCATGTAGCTTGGGAGAGCACGAGCAGCATTTGAGAGTGGTGCTTCAGACCTTGCGAGAGTAGAAGCTATATGCTAAGTTCTCTAAGTATGAGTTTTGGCTAGATTCAGTGGCATTCTTGGGGAATGTTGTGTCAAGAGAGGGTATTAAGGTGGATCCCAAGAAGATTGAGGTAGTTCAGAGTTGGCCACGTCTTACTTCAGTGACCGACATCGGGAGTTTCCTAGGGTTAGCAGGCTATTACCAGCGATTCATACAAGGTTTTTCATCTATTGCATCACCTTTGACTAGATTGACCCAGAAGGATGCTCCATTCCGTTGGTCTGATGATTGTGAGGAGAGCTTCTAGAGGCGCAAGGCAGCTTTCACTACAGCACCAGTTCTTGTGTTGCCTTCCGGTTCAGGGATGTATACAGTATATTGCGACGCTTCACGCGTTGGCTTGAGAAGTGTATTGATGCAGGTGGGGTGAGTTATTGCATATGCTTCACGCCAGCTAAAGGTTCACGAGAAGAATTATCCTGTGCAAGATCTAGAGTTGGCAGTGATAGTTCATGCTCTTAAGATATGGAGGCATTAATTGTATGGGGTGTCATGTGAGGTTTATACCGATCATCGTAGCTTGCAGCATTTATTCAAGCAGAGGGATCTTAATTTGAGGCAGCGCATGTGGCTTGAGTTACTAAAGGATTATGACATCACCATTCATTATCATCCGGGCAAGGCGAACTTGGTCGCGGATGTCTTGAGCAGAAAGGCGGAGAGTACGGGTAGCTTGGCATTTATTCCAGCAGCGGAGAGACCACTCGCTTTGGACATTCAGTCCTTGGGGTTGGACATTTCGGAGCCCAGCCGAGTTCTTGCATGTATAGTTTCTCAGCCTTCATTAATGGGGGAGATAAAGGCCTGGCAGTTCGATGATCCACATTTGGCGGTCCTCAGAGAGACGGTGCTTCAGGGGGGTGTCAAGGAGGTTTCTATTGGCGAGGATAGTGTTTTGCGACTCCAGGGTCGTCTATGTGTTCCTAATGTTGATGGTCTGAGGAAGAGGATCCTAGAGGAGGCACATAGTTCACGATATTCTATCCACCCGGGAGCTACAAAGATGTATCGTGATTTGAGGCAGCATTACTGGTGGTGGGGGATGAAGAAAGACATAGTGAAGTATGTGACTAAGTGTTTGAATTTCCAGCAGGGCAAATATGAACATCAGAGACCGGGTGGCCTACTTCAGCAGATGCCTATACCAGAGTGGAAGTGGGAACGCATCACCATGGATTTTGTAGTTGGGTTGCCGTAGACTTTGCGGACGGACGATTCAGTGTGGGTCATTGTGGATAGGTTGACCAAGTCGGCTCATTTCATTCCAGTGGCGACTACTTATACAGCGGTGAGGTATGCTCAGATTTATATTCGGGAGATAGTCCGATTGTATGGTGTGCCGATTTCTATCATATCAGACAGAGGCCCTCAGTTCACTTCCCATTTCTGGAGAGCCGTTTAGAGTGAGTTAGGGACCCCTATTGAGCTTGGCACAACATTCCACCCTCAGACCGATGGGCAGTAGGAGTGGACAGTTCAGATTTTAGAGGATATGCTTAGAGCATGTGTGATTGACTTTGAAGGGTAGTGGGATCAGTTCTTGCCATTAGCGGAGTTTGCATACAATAACATCTATCAGTCCAGCATAGAGATGGCCCCGTACGAGGCTTTATATAGTCGACGTTGTCGCTATCCTATCGGGTGGTTCGAGCCCGGTGAGGCT
Organism: Nicotiana glauca; assembly: GCA_026770625.1. NCBI lineage: Eukaryota > Viridiplantae > Streptophyta > Magnoliopsida > Solanales > Solanaceae > Nicotiana > Nicotiana glauca. Next base: position 48,857 of record MU742601.1, read on the forward strand.
AAGTTACTTGGTACAAATTTGGTACAAGACGCCTTGGATAATGTGAAGTTGATTTAGGAAAGGCTTCGCACAGCACAGTCCAGATAGAAGAGCTACGCGGATCAGAAGGCGCATGATGTATCATTTATTTTTAGCGAGAAGGTTCTCTTGAAAGTCTCGCCCATGAAGGGCATTATGAGGTTCAGGAAGAAGGGCAAGTTGAGCCCAAGGTTTATTGGCCCCTTTGAGGTGTTGAGGCGAGTTGGGGAGGTTGCCTATGAGCTTGCTTTACTCCCCAATTTATCGGGAGTTCATCCAGTTTTTCATGTTTCGATGCTTCGGAAGTATCATGCCGACCTATCCTATGTGTTGGACTTCAATACTATTTAGTTAGATGAGAGTTTGGGCTATGAGGAAGAGCCAGTTGCCATTATTGACAAGCAGGATCGCCAGTTGAGGTCCAAGAGGATTTCTGCGGTAAGAGTGCAGTGGAGGGGCCAACCGGTTGAGGAGGCGACCTGGGAGTCCGAGGAGGACATGCGGAGCAGATATCCCCACTTATTCATCAGTCCAGGTACCTTTCTATGTCCGTTCGAGGACGAACGTTTGTTTAAGAGGTGGAGAATGTAACGACCCGATTGGTCATTTTGCCTTTTTGAACCCCGTTCCCTTAAATAAAACTTCCCGCGCTTGCTTTAGACAATTTATGACTTGCGGGGACGGTTGGTTCGGGAGTTGGAAGAGTTTTGAGTAAAACATATCCCTTTGTTTCTTTAAGAATATCTCAAAAGACCAAGTTTGACTTCGGTCAACTTCTTGGGAAAACGGACCTGGATTCGTGATGTGACGGTCCCGGAGGGTCCGTGGGAATATATTGGACCTGGGCATATGTCCAGAACCGAATTTCGAGGTCCCGAGCCTGAGCCCGAGCCCGAGTAATGAATTTTTATTAGAAATTATTAAATTAAAGTTTTAAAGAATTAAAGAACCTTAGAAATCTTTGATTTCCTAGTTATCAGGCTCGTATTTTGGATCTAACGCTTGGTACGGGTCCGTAATATTGTTTAAGACTTGCCCGTAAAATTTGGTGTCAATCCGAGTGGTTTAAGGGCGTTTTGACCCGTTGGATGAGAATTAAGAACTTGAAGTTCATTAGTTTGAGTCATTTGGTTTTGGGGGTGAATCCTAGATTTAGCGTTGTTTCAGGTGTCTCGAGGGTTCGAGTAGGTCCGTCCCGTGAATTCAGACTTGTCGGTATGTTCGGGCAGGGCTCGAGAGCCCCGAGCGTCAAACGGGCGAGGCTCGAGTGAAGTAGGAAAAATTTTCTAAGGGGCTGAAGTTTCGGCTTCTGTCATAACCGCATCTGCGGTTCTTAGGCCGCAGATACGGGAACACAAGTGCGGCCCGAACTCCGCAGAAGCGGCCAGGGGCAATCCAGGCTAAGACCACAGAAGCGGCTCCCCAGCCGCAGATGCGGCTCCGCAGATGCGGGCCTTAGACCGTAGAAGCAGTTCCTGCCCTTTTGGAAAATTCCGCAAATACGGCCCTTCTTGCGCAGGTGCAGGACCGCAGATGCGGAAATCGCTGGGCAGTGAGCTTCATTTAATTCGAGTTCAAAGACCATTTATGACCATTTATTTCATTCTTCTCTACACTTGGGCGATTTGGGAGCTTCCAAAGAGGGGATTTCAACATAGCACTTCAAGGTAAGTTAATTCCACTCATTATTAGTTTAAATACATATGTCTTAGGTAGATTAAACACTAAAAACTAACTAAAATTAAAGGGTTAGAGCTAGACTTAGGGTTTTAATGAAACTGGGATTGGACCACAAAATTTGTTATGAAATGAACTAGAAATCATATATTATTGATCCTTAAGTTGTAGAGAACAACTTTCTTCGAAAAATCTCGGAATACGGGCACCTAGGCCCGGGGTCGGAACTTAGAAAACTTGTGAAAAAGGTTGGAAAATTGTTTAAATAGTTAGAATTCGACCTTGTAAGCCTATATTGACTAGTTCTTACTTCCTTTAACTAGTTTGTGATCGTTTGTGTCACGACCCAAATTCCATACCTGGTCGTGATGGCGCCTCTCGTGAAGACAAGGCCAGCCAACAACCCCTAATCCTCTTATTAGACAGCTATTAAACATAATGGATAGAAAATACATCTTAGTGGCATTTAACTATTAATTCCATCCCAATACAACCCGACCGGGGTGTCACAAGTCACGAGCATCTAATGAGTAGGGACACTACTACTGGACCAACAAAGTATACGTATACCAGATGAAACTGAAATTCAAAGGTGGAATGCGGTGCCGCGAACGCTGGCGGTCACCTTGCTCAACTACCATAATATGGCCTTCGGTCCTGCTAATAACCCGCTACCGGATGGACA
>MU742604.1:0-21130 GCA_026770625.1 Nicotiana glauca
CCTTCTTGTTTTCCAGATTTTACTCTATGTATTATATATTTTAAATTGTAATATGGATCCTCCTAGATGCTCGTGGCTTGTGACACCCCGGTCGGGCTGTATTGGGCTGTATTCATATTGACTAGTGTCATAAATTCGTATTCGAACTGCTATATAATAGATTAACTGCTTTAAGTGGTGTTATGATATGGTCTGGCTGACCTTGTCTTCACGAGAGGCGCCATCACGATCGGGTTCGGGAATTGGGTCGTGACAGTACCCTTACGTACCTCTTCGGGTTATGAGACAAGCGGGTAGAAAGCAGGTTATACCAAGGGTCGACAAGATGAGTCACTTCCGGGCTGACTTACAGAATGTCGATAGCCTTTATAGGTGCCAGGCTTAGCATAAGTGGCATTGCAAGATTGTCATAGGAAGGGACACCATTGAACCAGATAGATACCATGCAGGTTGTGCTCCCTATTATTCAGACTGGTAGAGGACAATCACAATGGTCTGGGTCAACTCGGGTTTGTTTGAGGTCACAGGGTCATCGAAGAAAAGACTGAAGCACAGGTCAAGTACAACCATCTGCGAAAGAGAATTCGAGAATGCGAAAATGAGCACCGCGAGATACAGGAAGCCAATCAAAAACTAATTGAAGAGTGGAAGGATATGGCTGTCAGTGCTCAACAAACGTTTGGTCTATTTGGAGTGAGGTATAGTAGAGTTGGAAAAGAAGTTTCTGAAAAGGGTCGAAGACTACCGGACTGCTGAAGGAAATGAAGGCGGACATCTGGCCAGAGCTTACTTGCTACTAATACTGCGCGAGCTAGGGAAGCTGTTCGATGGAGCCAATGATGCCGAGTCTGGGGAAGGTCCCTCCGGGATCAAATAGATAGGAATTTCCATTTTCGCTTTATAAAATGTAATAAGGCCAATGGCCATTAGTGATTTTCTTGTTATTTAGTGTCGTTTTGGGATTCGTCTACCTTTTATCAATGAAATGAGGCATTTAGCATCCTAAGTTCTCCAAATTAACTTGTCGCTAGGCCTACCTCGGGCACAAAGAGGTCCCTAAAATTAGGACACGCTTTATATTTCAAGCACTACGTGTTTAAATATTGCAACATTTTTTCTAATGATCCTCACTGACTTGTTACCTTTTGTTTTTACATTTTGTTTATTCCCCCTCCCCAAAGGTTAGTTCATGAACTCTGGCAACGTCATCATATTTTAAGAGATCCAGGGGCCCTCCACCTACTCCTCCTCCCAGTCCTGTCAGACACAAAAACAAAGGAAAAATGGAAGATTCGAATAACTCAACTGAACAGGTAGAGGTCACTCATGGTACTCTGGTCCACAAGGAAAATGCATCCCAACTAGAACAAAAGCTGTTAAAGTTTCAGGAAGAACTTGATCAAGTCCGGAACCTGGCAAATTCATCATTTTCCCTTACCACTCCCGAGGTTACTTTCCCAAATACTCAGAATCCTGTACCTCCACAAAACATCCCAAAGTAAAAAAACCATCCCACTCCTCACCACCATTGTAATACCGGACATACCTCAAATAACACCCCACTGCTCATCCTAGAACTCTACAAATGACCACTGCCACACCTAACATAATACCCCCATCTACGTGGAGACTGTGCCACACTCCACCCAGCCCATCTCAATCACACCCGAGTCCAATGATAAGGACATGCTCATCAGAAATCTGGCCGAAGAGCTTAAAAAGTTGACTAGCAGAATTCAAGGCGTTGAAGGTAGTAAGGGAATTGAGGGGCTAAACTATGAAGATCTTTGCATATAGCCCAATGTCGAACTGCCCGAGGGATACAAACCTCCCAAGTTTGAGATGTTTGATGGTACAGGGGATCTAACGGTCCACTTGAGAACATACTGTGACAAGCTGGTCGGAGTGGGAAGAGATGAGAAAATCCGTATGAAGCTTTTCATGAGGAGCTTGAAGGGAGATGCCTTATCTTGGTACATTAGCCAGGATCCGAAGAAGTGGTCGAGCTGGGTAAGCATGGCGTCTGATTTTATGGACAGATTCAGGTTCAACACAGAGAATGCACTAGATGTGTTCTATATGCAAAACTTGAAGAAGAAACCTACAGAGACTTTTCGCAAGTATGCTACTCGATGGAGATCAGAAGCTGCTAAGGTTAGGCCTACTTTGGAAGAAGAGCAAATGAACAAATTATTCGTTCGGTCCTAAGACCCACAGTATTATGAGAGACTGTTGCTGAATTAGAATCACAAATTTTCTGACATTATCAAGCTAGGAGAAAGGATCGAGGAAGGCATCAAGAGTGGTATGGTTACGAACTTTGAAGCCTTGCAAGCTACCAATAAGGCTTTACAGTCTGGTGGTACGTCCAAGAAAAGGGACGTATGTGCTGTAATGGTTGCACAGAGAACCAAATCCTCTATCAAGTACCAAACATACCCAATACCTCCAATCACATATCAGCCGACCCCAAACTACCAAGAACCTTTACCCTTTTACCAAACTCCACCACTCACTTATCAATCACCTCCCATATATTAGCCCGCTTCACCTAAATACTCCCAACCAGTACATGTTTACCAAGCTTACAACACCCAACCATCCCACTATCAATCACCTCCCCCCNGCCATTGCTGAACCAATTGACCAGCTATACGAAAAGCTCAAAGCTGCTGGTTATGTCACCCCTATCCCTGCCATAACCCCCAAAAACCCTTCTCAGTGGGTCAATCCAAATAAATCATGTGCATACCATTCCGGCATGAAAGGATATACCATTAATGAATGCCGCTCTTTAAAAGATAAGATCCAGACTTTGATTGACAACAAGATTATTATGGCAAAGGAGCCTGTTCCGAACGTCCGCAATAACCCTCTACTAGACCACAAGGGCGGAGGCATTCACATGATTGAATTAGAGGATGATTGGGACCCCAAGGGATCAATCGGTTTGATCACAGAAGGCGACGAACCAAAGAAGCCAATAGTCACCCTCAATCCAATCGTAGTCCAGATTCAGCTTTCTAGGGATGCTAAGGTAAACATGTCCATACCACTTGAGTTTGAGGCACCATCCTCGGTAAAGACGCCAGCACTGATTGAGGTCGAGTTTGGATCTCCATCAAATACACATGCACCATTTGAAGTTGTTGTGTTACCTTCCGAAATACATGCTCCGTTCGGAGTAAAGATGCTTGTGCCCATTCCGGCAGCAATGTTGGTTGTACCACCCTTCCATACAAATGCCATACCTTGGGACTACACAGCCGAGGCAAGAAGGAAAGGGAAAACCAAGTTCGGGGAAGCAGTTGCAGAACAGGGTATGACAAGAACCGGCAGGGTTTATACTCTGGAACATTTGGCTGAGTCAAGCAATCAGGCCTATGGTCGGCCAACCATCACTGAAACTAGGCCCGATGATCTCTGGAGAATGATACAAGCCAAGGAATACTCAGTCATTGATCAGCTGAACAAAATGCCGGCACAAATATCTATCCTTGCTTTGCTACAAAGTTCCGATGCAAACAAGAATGCCTTGTTAAAGGTGCTGAGTGAGGTGTATGTACCGAGCAACATCACCGGAGGAGAGATAGAGAACATGGTAGGGCAGGTATTGGAAAGTCACAAGATCACTTTTCATGAAGATGAGTTGCCACCAGAAGGGTTGAGTCACAACAAGGCATTGCACATCACCGTGCAATGTGAGGATTATTTTATCACCAGAATCCTGATTGATGGAGGGTCTAGCCTCAACATTTGTCCATTGGTAAAACTCATGACATTAGGAAAGGGGCTGAATGAGATCGAGGATGGGGTTATCAATGTCCAAGCTTTCGACGGATCCCAAAGGTCTACTATTAGGGAAATTATCTTGTGTTTGAAAATGGGGCCTACTTGGTTTGATGTTGATTTTCAAGTGATAGATGTGCCGCATCTTACAATTTGTTGTTGGGACGACCATGGATTCATGCCGTCGGGGCTGTAGCATCAACACTACGTCAGGCGGTAAAGTTTGAATGGAACCACCAAGAGGTGATCATTCACGGCAACAATATCAATCCCATATACAGTCGCCAGACTATCCTAGTAATAGGAGGCGAAAGAAGGATAGGCGTGGAAACTTACCACCAACTGGAGCAAGTCAACGCCGTTGATAAAGACAAATGGTGGGAAAATAAAATTGAAAGCATACTGAACTGGAGAGGATACGAAGCTGGCAAGGTACTTGGCAAGAACCTCCAGAGAATCGCTAAGCCTATCAAAATAAAGAAACATGGCACCACCTTCGAATTGGGATATGAGTATACTTGGGAGGAATTCAACCATTGGTCTCCACCATGGCGCGGTCCTTACTAACCATTGGAACTGCCAATACCATGCTTGGAACAGACTTTCCAACCGGCCGAAGTTATCTATGGTGAGAAAAAGATGAAGCGCTGGCAGCAGTGAGGAATTTGTTCCTGGAAGATGATGATATAGATTGTTGTGTCATTTTCGAGGAGGAGGGAGAGGAAGTCCCTTCCATACAAACTATAAGCAGAGGAGCATGCCTCAATAACTGGACTGTCAGAACCACCAAACTCAGCGAGCCTCGGGGTAGCAAGGCTGAACAAGCATCATGCACTATTTTATTTTACTAGTTGACTTTCCTTTTGCATTTTTAATATTTGCAAGAAACAGCTCCAATGTTCAAAAACAGTTATGGAATTCATCAAAGCATTTCGGTTTTCTTATAAATCTTACTCTTATAATTTTCTCTCGTTACTTTACTTATACAGCATTACTATTACTTATCTTGATGAACCAATGACTGTGACATGCAACGAGACAACGCAACAAATGGATATAGATTCATAGGTAGATGATATACCGGAAGAGATTGTTAAAGAAGTTGAGAATTTTGAGAACATGCCTAAGTCCAACCTGGATGAGACTGAGATTGTTAACCTGGGAGATGCAGAAAATGTCAAAGAAACACTAATTAGCATTCACTTATTGCCGTCAAAAAAGAAAGAGTACATAAAATTTTTAAGAGAATATGAGGATATATTCGCCTGGTTATACGATGACATGACTGGTCTGAGCACGTCTATTGTGGCACAAAAATTGCCGACTGACCCAACATGCCTACTGGTAAAGCAGAAGCTCAGAAAATTCAAGTCAGATATGAGTTTGAAAAGCAAGGAAGAAGTCACCAAGCAGGTCAAAGCTAAAGTTCTCAGGGTAGTAGAATATCCGACATGGTTAGCCAACATTGTGCCAGTGCCGAAGAAAGATGGGAAGGTCAGAGTCTGTGTCAACTACCGGGATCTCAACTGGGCCAGTCTAAAAGACGACTTCCCCTTGCCAAACATACACATCTTGATTGACAATTGTGCCAATTATGAATTGCAATCATTTATGGATTGTTTCGCTGGTTACCATCAGATCTGGATGGATGAAGAGAATGCTGAGAAAATAGCTTTCATTATGCTGTGGGGGATGTACTTCTACACGATGATGCCATTCGGGTTAAAGAATGTAGGGGATACCTATATGAGGGCCATGACTACTATTTTCCATGATATGATACACAAGGAGATCGAGGTGTACGTAGATGACATCATCATTAAGTCAAGGAAGGCCATTGATCACATGGAAGATTTGAGGAAATTTTTCAATAGACTGTGGAGGTACAACCTAAAGTTGAATCCCGCGAAGTGTGCATTTGGGGTTCTAGCTGGAAAATTGCTTGGGTTTATTATGAGTCATCGGGGGATAGAACTGGATCCATCAAAGATCAAATCCATTCAAAAATTTCCACCACCAAGGAACAAGAAGGACGTAATGAGTTTCTTGGGGAGACTTAACTACATCAGCCGGGTCATAGCACAATCTACTGTTATCAGTGAGCTAATCTTTAAGATGCTAAAGAAGGATGCCGCTACCAAATGGACTAATTAATGCCAAAAAGCTTTCGACAGAATCAAGGAGTACCTATCAACACCACCAGTCTTAGTCCCACCCGAGCTGGGTAGACCTCTATTACTCTACCTTGCAGTATTGGATGGAGCATTCGGTTGTGTTCTGGGGCAACATGATGAGACGGGGAGGAAGGAGCAGGCCATCTATTATCTCAGCAAAAAGTTCACCCCGTACGAGGTTCGGTATTCTCTATTAGGGCGTACCTATTGTGCTTTGACTTGGGTAGCTCAAAAGTTGAGGCACTATTTCTGTGCCTATACACTGTATCTCATATCAAGGATGGATCTGTTAAAGTACATCTTTCAGAAGCCTATGCCCACTAGCAAGCTAGCCAAGTGGCAAATCCTGTTGAGTGAATTTGACATTATCTACGTAACTCAGAACGTAATCAAAGGACAAGCATTGGCATATCACCTTGCCGAGAATCCCGTGGACGGAGAATACGAACCCGTAAAGACATATTTTCCTGATGAAGAGGTATCTTTCATAGGAGAAGATATTGTAGAATCCTATGATGGTTGAAGAATGTTTTTTGATGGAGCAACAAATTTCAAAGGAGTTGTCATAGGGGCATTCCCAGTGTCAGAAATCGGTTAGCATTATTCGGTATCCACCAAACTTAGGTTCCCATGCAATAATAACATGGCTGAGTACGAAGCCTGCATCTTAGGGCTCAAGATGTCCATTGACATGAATATTCAAGAATTGCTAGTGATTGGGGATTCAGACTTGCTTATACATCAGGTTTGAGAGGAATGGGTAGCCAAGAACTCCAAGATACTCCCTTATCTGCATCATGTACAGAAGCTGAGAAAGAGGTTCACAAAGACAGAGTTCCAACATGTTCCTAGAATCCAGAATGAGTTCGCCGATGCACTGGCTATAATATCATCTAGGATACAACATCCAAACAAGAATTTCATTGATCCTATTCCGGTAAAGATCCATGATCAGCCAGCTTACTGTGCTCATGTCAAAGAAGAAGCAGATGGAAAGCCTTTGTTTCATGATATCAAGGAATATTTGGCAAAAGGAGAATACCCAGAACTTACAAACGCAACTCAAAAGTGCACACTTCGGAGGTTATCTAATAATTTCTTTCACAGCGAAGGAATCTTGTATAGGAGCACTTCTGATTTGGGATTACTAAGTTGTGTTGACGCAAAAGAAGCATCCAGACTATTAGAGGAAATTCATGCAGGGACCTGTGGTCCACATATGAATGGTTTTGTCTTAGCCAAGAAGATACTCTGGGCAGGTTACTTTTGGATGATTATGGAAACAGACTGCATCCAGTACGTTCGGAAATGCCATCGCTGCCAGATACATGAAGACATGATAAAGGTGCCTCCAAATGAGCTTAATGCAACGAGCTCGCTGTGGTCGTTCGCCGCATGGGGAATGGGTGTTATCGGACCAATCGAACCTTCCGCCTCAAACGGGCACAGATTTATCCTAGTAACAATTGATTATTTCACCAAATGGGTAGAAGCAGCATCTTATAGAGTAGTGACTAAGAAAGTCATGGCAGATTTCATCCGCGACCGTATCGTTTGTCGGTTCAGAATTCTAGAATCAATCATTACTAACAATGGTTCCAACCTCAATAGTGACCTGATGAAGGCCATGTGTGAAACCTTCAAGATCAAACACAAGAATTCCACAGCCTACAAGCCCCAGATGAATGGAGCCGCAGAAGCCGCCAACAAAAATATCAAGAAGATATTGAGGAAAATGATAAAGAAGCATAAGCAATGGCACGAAAAGCTATCATTCGCTCTATTGGGGTATCGCACTACAATCCGCACATCAACTGGGCCAACTCCCTATATGTTGGTTTACGGTACAGAGGCAGTCATTCCCACCGAAGTACAAATTCCTTCCTTGAGGATCATACAGGAAACTAAGCTCGACGATGCAGAAAGGGTAAAAAGCCGCTACGAACAACTAGCTCTTATAGATGGAAAAAGAATGAATGCAGTTTTCCATGGTCAACTTTATCAGAACAGAATATCCAGAGCCTTCAACAAAAGAGTCAAGCTAAGACAATTCACACCGGAGCAGCTGGTGTTAAAGAAAATTTTCCCGCATCAAGATAAAGCCAAAGGGAAATTCTCTCCCAACTGGCAGGGTCCGTACATGGTTTACCGGGTTATGACAGGAGGAGCCCTCATACTTGTCGAAATGGACGGAAAAGTTTGGCCAAAGCCAATCAATTCAGACGCAGTCAAGCGATACTATGTGTAACCTTTATGCTTTCCTATATGATGTAACTTAAACTACACCCGACCTGATTCTCGTTTAAGAGGGGATACGTAGGCAGCCCTAGGGGTTCGGTCACAATTCAATAAAATTTTCATTTTCCCCTGCTATTAGAAAGTGGGACAAAATTTTGAGGAGGGCCCTCAAAATTTTGAAATTGATTTCAGCCATTTATCGTTAGCAGCCGTCAGAAGCAGCAGCCCAGTAAACTGGGGCAGAATGTTGAGAAGGACTCTCAAATTTCAGGGCAAGAGAAGTTGCAATGTCTTGAACCATGTTGCAATCGTCGGTTCATCTAAAGAAAACTATTATCAATGATGTATTTATGTTATACTTTTACTAAATCATGCATGTCTGTTACCAAAATTGCTTTGTTTAGCAATGCTACCCCAGTGATACGCACAATATCAGAGCCGACCAAGTCAAGCAAAGTCAGCGGGGACACGAAGTAACCTTTCCCCTTTAAAAACTCACAATTTATCTTTGGATGCAGGCACCCAAGTCGCAAAACCATCGAGTATATTATACACTCATATTGTTTAGGAATACAACTCTCAGAACCGTCATACCTATTCACAATTGCTATCCGCACACAATATCCCCAGTAGCTACAATATTGTGACCAGTTATCAGCTAAAAAAACTCTATTCGCCTTTTTAATCTCTTGCATAAGGCTACCATTCTGCCTTTCGAGACTAAGCATTGTCTCCATCTGCATTCCCTACATTGCATAAGGCTACCATTCTGCCTTCCGAGACTAAGCACTATCTCCATCTGCATTTCCTGTATTGCATAAGGCTACCATTCTGCCTTCCGAGACTAAGCACTGTCTCCATCTGCATTCTCTGCATTGCATAAGGCTACCATTCTACCTTTCGAGACTAAGCACTGTCTCCATCTGCATTCCCAGCATTGCATAAGCACTGTCTCCATCTGCATTCTCTGCATTACACAAGGCTATAATTCTGCCTTTCGAGACTAAGCATTGTCTCCGTCTGCATTCTCTGCATTGCACAAGGCTACCATTCTGCCTTCCAAAACTAAGCACTGTCTCCATCTGCATTCTCTGCATTGCACAAGGCTACCATTCTGCCTTCTGAGACTAAGCACCGTCTCCATTTGCATTTCCTGCATTGCACAAGGCTACCATTCTGCCTTCCGAGACTAAGCACTGTCTCCATCCTTCATTCCCTGCATTGCATAAGGCTACCATTCTGCCTTCCGAGACTAAGCACTGTCCCCATACTGCATTCTATGTGTTGCATAAGGCTATCATTCTGCCTTCTGAGGTTAAGCTCTACCTCCATCTGCATGGCTGAAAGATTGCCACCTCTACACTTGCATGGCTGAAATATCTCCACTTCTTGCATGGTTGAAAGATCGCCACTTTGTTTACACCTGCATGGCTGAAATATCGACACTTTGTTTACATCTTGTATGGATGAAATATCGCCGCTTTATTTATATCTTGCATGGCTGAAAGATCGCCACTTATTGCATTTCATGTGCTGAAAGATGTACTTATTGCATTTCATGGGCTGAAAGATCACCAATCTGTCCAAAAGCGTCATTGTTCGAAGGCACCATTTTCATAGACCGAGAACGCCATGCCATGGCCTGAGGACCCCTTTTAATATCTTGTATATCATTATTCAAAGGCATCATAGTTCGGAGGCATCACTTTCATAGCCCGAGAGCATCATTTCATGGCCTGCGAATCCTTTATTATATGCTTCATGGCCCAGGACATCATGGTATAAGGACTTCATCCTAACCGTCCAAAGACATCATTCATGGTCCGACGGGAACTTGCATCATGTTTAAATTCCCGCATAATATACACGTATATTGCTTATTTGCAAGTAAACCGGCAAGCAACAGCCATCTCAACAGGAGCAATCCCGCTCCAATTCCCGCAGCCCTATTATACCTTAACCATTCTTCCCAACCTGAATATTGCGTCCGTTCTTGGAAAACCTCCATCGGCATACCCCGCCGACAGATCCTGAACTACATATAGCCTAATTCCAGCAAGACCAGGGATATGTAGGCAGCTCAGGAACTAAAGCAAGGTTAACCTCTTCGAACCATTTCGTTCGGTCGAAATTGGCTATCATATCTTTACCCGATAACTCTTTCATCATTCCCGGGTAAAGAGGGACAGCTGTTGATACTTAATTTTTTCCTGTATATTTTTCATATGCAAAACACATTTCAAAATAGCATATATATATGTGTATAAAAGTATGTCCCAAGGTCCTACCATTTTTCTCAATTTTTTTTAAAGATTTTAAAACCAATTTTATAGCCCTATTTTATCAACAAAAAAACAATAAGTGTTCCAAAATTGGTATTTTGGTAATTCATTTATTGGATTCTCTTGTTTATAATAAAATATAGCTAAGGTAATTTTTGCACATTTTTACAAATTTATCTAGTATTTTTAAAAGCTAAATTTCATATAATTGCAATATTAGCCTATTTTAAGATTTAATTGTGTTTATAATTACAAAATTAATTCCAGTATTTTTAATTTAATATTTATATATTATTAATTAATTTAGTACCTTTAATTTATTCCCATAAATTATTTTACTATTTTATAAAATAAATAAGGTAAAAATGGCTATTTAAATACTAGCCCTAACTATTTCAATTATAGCCTTAAATCAGACCCAAATTAACCCAATTCAATTTCGATTCCCCAATCCAATTTTAATTTAAACCCGCTCCGGACCCAATTAAATTCTACCCGGCCCAGACCCCCTCTCATCCTGGTCGCTGATCTTTAAGATCAACGGCCACTATTCACTCTTACCTTTTTTTAACCCAAATGACCACCCTAACCTTCTTATTTTCCGCCTACCAACCGCCTCTAAACCCTCCACTCTCTCAAACTCTCTCGAATCTTCTCAAACCCTAGTCACCTCCTACCACCTCCACATTGAAAGCCACCGGAATCTAGGGCTTCCAAGGCTATGAGAGTCCTATACTCACCTCCTATTGCTTCCACGCGCCTGATTTCTGAAGATTCAAGGCCTGACCTTGGAGGGTTGTACCTAAACCTCTGTCGATTCTAAGTTCCACGGTCATCTCCGGTATTGCTCCGCCGTACCACGGTTGTTTGAGCTTGATTCTGACCTCTCCGACTTAGATCCGTGACCCTTCAAAGCCTTTCTCACTTCTAGGGTTCTTTTGAAACCCTAACCATTCGAAGTTCTTCTGATTCCTTTAGATCCATTGAGTATCTATGCTTTCCTTGAGTTTTCAAACGATTTTCCTGACTCTTCTTTCAAAAACTACTTTCAAAATCTTTCTTTTCCGATCTAGGGTTTTTCTGAGAGTGTTTAAGTGTTTTTCTAATTTTCTTTGTCTTTCGTGTGTATTTGCCTCTGCTGTGTTCTTGTATTTTTCTTTTACCATGTTCTTGTATGCTTCTCTTGCTGTGTTTGCCTATATTATGTTCTCGTATGCTTTTCTACTGTATTTCTTTTCTCCTGTGTTCTTGTGTTTCTCCTACAGTATTTTTCATTACTAAGTTCTTAAGTTTCCTTATTAAGTTCCTTCTACTGAGCTCTGCTTAAAGTTTCTTCTAAAACTTCTTAGCATGTTTCTTCTACTGTTCTTATCAATCTTTTCTCATTATGCTTCGAATTAGTTTCTTCCACTCTGTTTTCTTTGAAACTCTATTGTGTTTGTATGTTACTTTTCTATCATGTTTCTCACGAGTTCTGTTGCTGAAAGAAGCATGTTAGAAGTTTTAGTTCTTTTCTGAAACCTCTAAACATGATTCGATTCAATTGCTTGCCCTCTCATCTTTGCTTTGTGATTTGCCTGAACTAGGGTTTTTATTTCAAAACCCCCAACTCTTCCAGACCAATTTCGAGTCTCTAAATGGAGTTGGGACATCCTTGTTTTCATATGATTCTGACCTTTTGCTAAACTCTTTTTCACTGAATTTTTCTATTGATTTTGCAATGGCACAACATCTTCTCTCAACGCAACGTGTTTAAGTGCTCTTTATGTGTGATGAACCTTCCTCTGAAAAGGCTTTCAAACTTGTGATTAATTTAGAATTCCTTCTAAACTGGTCTGACCGATTCCCTTTCCATTGTTTATTGATTTCCCTTAAGTTAAAGAACCTTTCCCATCTTTTTGACTCAGTTCCTTCATACAAATCTCAAACCTTTTGATTTGTTGGTTGTTTATTGACTTTCTTACCATATTTGTACAACCGTGTACTTCAAAACCATGTCCTTAAAATAACATTTTTATGTATTTGCCCTTAATTGCATGATGTGCACAAAGTGCTTATTCAACTTCTTTCCTTAAATGGTTTTTACCCGTTTGAATCTGAATCCCTTAATTTAGTGAAGTCTTGTGTAATTGAATGAGAATCAGTTCCTTAACTATTTTCTTACCTTATTTCTGCCTGAGTATTACACTATAAAAGGCACAACCCTTTTTCACAAATAGACACGACACACTTCACAATCCTTCTAAACTCTTACTTACACATAATAGTACTCTCTCTTCTTGTCTGCACTGTGACTTTTACAAGACTACTGCATTTTCTCTATTTGTTTCTTTGATACTAGTATGTCCTAATTTAAGCTTCAGCATCATCACAATGTGTTTATTTACACGTTTTTTTTTGTATCCATGTCTACTCTACTGCTTCTGCAAAATTAAATATTTAAAATAGCATGTTGATCTCTTTCTGCTTGTTTCTGCTATGAATCCTTGCTCCCTACCCCCTTATGTGTTTTGAGTTACAGTTTAAAACGTGGCAATATGTAAGTTATTGTCTATGGATTGAACTTGATCCCTTAAAGGATCCTAACCTCTAAACAATGTGTTCTAACAGGCTTATGGGTATGATATCATTTCCATTGCTGATTATGCCCACCGTCCTGTCTTTTCCCCTTTACCACCTCCCTATTCCCTACATCCCTATGTGTATTAATGTGAACTATTTTCCTTTTCCCTTTCCCCTTTCAGAATCCTGCACTTGCACTCTCTCTTAGTCTCTAAGTTCTACCCCCCTCCTGTGATCCGTGCCTTGGGACCTTGAGTTCCATCTGAACTTGGACACTTGATGGCTAGACTTTCCACGCTGCACTATGTCTTAATCTGGTGATATATTTGGGTGTGAGCACTGCCTGAAATCTATATGAGGCTCTTAGGGAACTCTGACTCATCCAAATGGGAGAAAGGCTTTAGATCATGATCTCTTGGAGTTCGTTTACTTCATACTTCAGACAGGAAGTCTGAATCAGGCTCTCCTTGGTTGTACTTTCTAAATTCTGATGAATTTTCTTTACTTAACTTTCTTCTGGGCTGTAATAACTTTGTAATAAAACTCTCGGGGATGGCTAGTGAAAAGGGAGGGGTAACCATGTATTCAAAAGGGGTAGATAACCTGCCTATAGGAATTTCTGATTTCTGCACTCTCATATATAGATAACTTACCTAAAGGAATTTCTGATTTCTGCACTCTCACATATAGATAACCTGCCTATAGGAATCATGCATTCTCTCATATGGATACCATGTCTATAGGAATCCTGCATTCTTTCATAAAGATACCATGCCTATAGGAATCCTACATTCTCTCATATGGATACCATGTCTATAGGAATCCTACATTCTTTCATAAAGATACCATGTCTATAGGATTCCTGCATTCTTTCATATAGATATCATGTCTATAGGAATCCTGCATTCTTTCATATAGATACCATGTCTACAGTTATTCGAAATCAGAATTCTGCATATGCATATAGAAGATATATCTATAGGGCTTTCTGAATCTTGCATATCCACTTTTCATTAGGCAAACACGTTTATAGGTCTTAAATAACCAACTGCAATTAGATATCATGTTCATATAAAATTCAGCATCTAGATGTCATGCCTATAGGGTTTCTGCATTTTTACTATGTCTATAAATATGTTCTAAAGTCGACAAACGCATAGAAAGCATGCCTATAGGAGCTTTAATCAAAATCTGGATCATTTCACTCGCTTATAAGTCTAAAACTAGCAATAATGATGCATTACCAATTGCAGAACATATGATCTTTTTGCTAAAACTCACCCTTCTTTAATAACTGACAACTTTTCTTAAACCAGTATGTAATCAGCTCATATCCTTGTTTCTGAAATATGTAGATATCATGCCTATAGGGTTTTCATTCAACACTTAGGCAAGCCATAGGGTAAACTTATAAACTGAATCAGATCTTATTAGGTACAACCAGCAGGTAGGCCTGATTAAGGCTTCTTATCAGAACTATGTAATAAATCAGTCTGCCTTAACCTTTTAAGTTTTAATCAGACCCTAAACAGTATGTGTAAGTCATGCTAACTATTTGCTTTCTCTGTTTAAATGAGGTGTATTTGAGCTCATTATTTTTTTATATGCTTTCCCCAAACTTGCTATATGTGTTTTTGCTTGTCACCTTAGTATTTTACCTTTTGAAACCATAAATAAGCCCAATATCTCCTCCCTCTAGGATTAGTAGTCCCAAGTGCCTCCGGGGCGGATAGGATTGGTCGAGTAATAGCATGCAATAGGTAAACGAGACCATTCTGCGCTTCAATACCTTAATGGGGTGGGAAAGGGTAGATATGGATATGATGACCACGCGATAATATCACGAGTAGCCCCTCACTGAGGAGTGATTATCGGATGTTGTGTGGGGTGATCCATATTATTAATAAACCTAGGACCCCCCCCCCCTTTCCCTTTGTTTCTTTGTTTCTTCTAAATCTTTTTTAAACCATCTCTTTAAGAAAATCATCTCTCTTTAGTTCTTTCCGACTTTATTTATTTGTAATTATTACGTAAAAATCCCCTCTTATTTGAATCTTTTATTTGCCTATGTGTTATTTGCACTTAAGTCACAACAATAGTTTGGCCGAGAACCACACTAGTGGATCCTGAGGGGTGCCTAACACCTTCCCCTCGGATAACTTCAAGCTCTTACCCGATCTCTAGTTACTCAAATCAAACATTTCTTAGTGTCCTATTGCACTTAAATCATTAGGTGGCGACTCTTCAATTCCTAAAAGGGAACGAGTTATCCTCCCAAATGTCATAAACTCGATTTCGCGAGGAAAAGGGGGAGAAACACGAGGCCACCTAGTATCTTTGATATCTCTAATGGATGATACTATAGCAGAAGCATCTACGTTGAAGTTATATTTTGACAATCACGGCACTTCTTTGGATCCAGCATCCCTGTCGAAACCACTCTTGCTCATGAGCCCTCGAGAGATCTATCCCCGATAATTCCTTCTATCATTTCGAATGGGGTTTTGTACAAGACCGTTATTTCTCCAATCTCCACTGTATGGCTGATATCAGTCTCTCTTTGACCATGGTTCCTGGTCTACATTCCTTTTAACTCTGTTCATGGGCCTATTAGGATAAATCGAACCGATTGGAGCCCCCATTTTATCATCCTCGAACCTTGATCTTTGACTGATACCGATTAAGAAAATCGGCCCAAGTGAGAGCTGGCTATTCGATCAAATTCTGCTTCAAGTGCTGTGAAGCTACGAAACTCCAAGCGTTGATACCTTGAGTAAAAGCTTTAACAACCCAATCGTCGCTAATGGGTGGTAGATCCATTTGTTCGATTTAGAATCGAGATATGAGTTCCCTGAGCATCTCGTTGTCTTTCTGCTTTACCTTGAAGAGGTCCGACTTCTTTCTAGTAACCTTAATGGCTCCGGTATGTGCCTTTAAAAAAGAATATGCAAGCATAGCAGATGAATCAATAGAGTTAGGCGGTAAATTATGGTACCATATTATATCACCCGTCGATAGAGTCTCCCCGAATTTCTTTAGCAACACAGACTCAATCTCGTAACCTTCCAAGTCATTTCCCTTAATGGCTCACATATAAAAGGTGACATGTCCGTTTGGATATGTCATCCCGTTATACTTCGGAATCTCAGGCATACAAAACTTCTTAAGGATTGGCTTCAGAGCCGCACTCTGGGGGAAAGGTTTTTGGACAAACTTTTTGGAATCAAGTCCTTTCAATACTTGTGCTGTCCCCGGGATTTGGTCAACCCTGGAGTTATATGTTTCCACCTTTTTATCATTTTCCTTGATCTTCTTTTCCCCTGTCTCGATTCGCTTCGTCAGTTCCTCGAGCATTTTTACAATAGCGGGATTGGTCTCTAGTTCTCCTGTATTCGATCTCTTTGGCACCGATTCGGCTCTACGAACAATTTCTTGTGATGGCTCGATCTCGATCCTGCTTGGTGCACGATTTTGATATTGGAGTTGTGCTATTGCTACTTGTTGAGTCTAAAACATTTCGAATATCATTCAAAGGCTAAACCCACCTTCTTCACTGCCCTGTGCGTTCTGATCAGCTATTCGAGCATCTCTACGTACACTATTTTCAGGATCGACACCCAAATTTCCATTAATGGTAATATGGGAGTTGACGTCGTTTAGATCCACGGTCGGGGCTCCATCGGGATTGGCTGGAGGTACTCCGTTTCCTGGGGCAGCTATGTTGTCGTTCTCGCCAGGGAGAGCAAGGCCATCATCTATGTGTATGGGTGTTACTTAATAGTTTGACATGTTGATCCTGGAATCAAAGACACTGTAAAGAACAATCGTAAATTATGTGTGTTACGTATATTATACCGGGCAATCACTATTATCCTCAGCCTCACGGTAGGTGCCAAACTGTTTACCCTTAGAATTGGATAAATATTAAACTTGTAAGTGATTTTAAAGATATATGATTTCACTTGGCACAAACTAATAAATATGAGAATTAATGATAAGAACTAACAGTAAAATAAAGCAAATCAATGTGATGAATAACTGTGGCCCTCGAGCTAGACTGTCCTCGAACCAACTGAGTATGAAAAGTAAGAACTTGAACAACAGAGCTTGCAAGAGATAAAAATGTGATATACTGTTTTGATATGCATGAATATATGATGATTACAAAATGGTTAAGACCCTCTTTTATAGAGTAGATGAATCCTATTTATGGTATAATTCCAATTACAGAAGTAAATCCCATGATAGGCTAAATATCCGATCCTGATTTGATATGTGCCGAGATTTCTGCCACGATCCTCGCCCGATCACAAATATCTCGGCTTTACGTTATTCGACGTAGCAGGCCTCCTTTGATCTTGCTCGATCTCTTTCTCGCTTCGATCTTGATCGGCCATTGATCCACAAGCTTACCAATCCACTTTCGTATCATATTCCGATATAACTGGGGCTGGACCTTGATCTTCCGTCCCGATTTTGGTTAGTCGTACAAAATTAGACAAATGTCACTGAACCTATACATTTTGGTAAAACTTTAGTGGTACTAGTTTTATATTTTGTACCTTTTTTGAACAAAAATAAGTAGCAAAATTAAACCTACCAGTACATGACCGCTTCCATTTCATCTTAAGACTGCTCTTTAGGGATGTAAAAAAAATCGATAAATTGTACCAAATTGATAATCTGAGTTAAATGGAAAAAAATCGATTATGGTTTGGTATTGGAAAAAAATCTGACCATAATTGATTTGGTTTGATTTTAACTAAAAAAAATCAAACCGAAATCAAACCAACCCAATAGTATATTTATTCAATTTTTAAAAATATTTTATACATATAAACATTTATTGTAATGTAATTTATAAATATTGCTTAAACTTTTTTCACAATCTTATCTTTTAATGTGTTATTTCAAATTAGACTCAGCATTCTTGCATGGTAAATAATTTTTATAGCTCATAAATGTAGTAACTCAGATAAAGTTCAGTTCAATATTAACGCTAAAAAAAGAAATTCAATTCAACATCAAGAATGATGATAGTGTTGGATATCTATTTTTAGTTTTACATTGGTTTATAATCAAAATGCATAACTTAGTTTGTCTTTTTCTTTATTAGTTATGTAATTAATACTATTACTTATTAGCTATACTTATTTTAGCATGACCTACATAGTATTTTCAGATTATATTAATTTTTATTATGACTTATTTATCAGCAATATTTGCTTCAAGCAATTTTATTATCTTTGTTATTGAATATTTCAGTATATTTTTATGACTTATCTCATATTATTATGCTATTTGTGAGCACGTGATTTTTGCCCTCTATATGAATTATTCCCAATAATTCAAACAAAATAATTTATTTTCTTTATTTTATAATTTTTGTGTCATTTTCTGATAATTGTTTGAATTTTATTTGTGCATTTTAATTCATATGAAAAATACAAAAATATATTTTTCGTATTTTAGGATTAATTAAGGGTTAATTTGTTTTAGAACAAAGTGGGAAGAAAATAACAAATATAGTTCATTTTGTGTTTTAATTGTGAATTTGTCACGAAATAGTTTCAAATAATTTTAGGAGTTAATTAGTTTATGCTTTGGAATATATTAGGACTTTATTTTAGTTTTTGTATCTTTATAAAATAAAAAAATAATACAAAAATATAAAATGGAAAAACAAACAAAAAGGAGTAATAAAAAGAATAAAAGAAAACATATAAAAAGAGTTGGTCTTACAAAGGGACCAAATCTGGGCCAATTTTGAACAAAATGCCCTGGCCCAAATAAAAAGAAACTACCCGCCGGCCCAATTACCCAACCCGGTCTGCTTCAGTAGATCACCAAACGACGTCGTTCCCCCCCCCTACATCCTAACCGTCCAATTTCCTTGATCAAACGGCCCACAGCCTTTTCCCCATTAACATAAGAGTGTCTGAAACTCAATTAAACCTTAGAGACCAGTCTCCTGCCTCGCCTGTAACGCCGCTGCCGCCGCCGCCGCCGCTGGAGAAATCGTCACCGTCTCCGGTGGCTCCCAAATTTATACCCCTATACCGCCTCAACGCCCGCTTCACGAATCTGCCCTCGTCTCCCTTCGAATCCCACCACAGACCGTCGAACAACCAAAATTGTTGTCGCCGTCTCCGCCGCCCACGGCAGCGATACCTCCTAAATTGGCCCAAATTCACACACCAAGCCTCCCTCACCTCCTCATCATTAATCCATCAATAACTTGCCTCAAGTCGTGACTGAAGTCCTCGAATATGCGAATCCAAAAACGGTCAAAAAATCCTAGTTCATCCAAATGACTCCAAATCTTCACCACACAGTCCCCTGATGTTCTTCATAAAGAATTGACTTCGGGCGAGGTTCGAATATCACCAAGGCCGCGTAACTTTTAAATCAAGTTTCAAACTGTAAGTCTGCTTTGTTCTTTTTCTTTGCTTTTAGTTTTCCTGGGTTTTATTGTTACTGTTGGTTTAGGGTTGGTTTTTAGATTAATTTTAGGGTTGTTGAGTTCGATTTAGGGTTGGTTTATAGATTAATTTTTAGTCTGAATTGCATTTGATTGTGTTCTATTTTATGTTTTACTATTCATCTGATTATGCTTCAATTAACTTTGTTTAATCGTGGTATGGTTGATAGTTTGTTGGATTAATTTGTGATGATTAACAGTATATACTTCCCTTGCTTTCTTTTAATTCTGATTAGGTATTAATGGTGGTATACATTCATGATTACTAATTTTTTTTGGTCTTGTCTTCTGATTTCGGATTATGTTAGATATAAGTTTTGTCAATAATTAGTAGTCAATTAGTCTAAGGATTGTTTGGATTACTAGAACCTATTAGTTAACTATAGTTAGCTGTTAAACAACCATAGGAAGGAGTTGGGAGTGGGTTTAGACTAGTGTAGTAAGTTCAAATTGGGTTCAGGGACATTTGAGGGTAACTTGGGTAGGAAAATCTTTTGACAACTAATCTGAAAGCTTCTAGATTGGAGGTCATAGTGGAATATCATTAAACATGTGTGTTAACTTGTTGAGTAAGTAAAAGAAATAAGGGACTAGAATGAAATTAAAAAATCTGAGGGATACCCACACTTTTGCCTATAAAAGGCAAGGCATTCTGCCTTGTTCAAAAAAGGAGAGCCTCCAAAAAATTCCCCCAAAAAGCTCTCTCTAATTTTCAGATCTGGATTTGAAATTAAAACATTGAAAAATCCAAAAATAATAGAAAAATCAGTAGAAAAAAACAAAAATGATCACTGTTTCATTGGAAATTGTAGGTTAATTTTGATATTCTAGTTATCAATTCACATCTCCTAGTTCTCTCTTTAGTTGCTGAAATTTCGGAGGTATTCCTAGTTGATTTCAAGCAATTTTTGGGTTTGGTCGAGGCATTTTGAGATCAATTTGGGTGTTGTTCTACTGTGAGGTGTTGCTGTTTTTATTTTGGAAGTCATTTGTGATTAGTTGAATTTGCTGTGGATGGATCTGTTAATCCTTTGGTTTTAAAAGCATTTCTATACTCCTAACTGATTTCTGGGCTAAAGCGTTGGTGTAATTGTGGCTGAGTGAGTTCAAATTGTTGTTGCTATTCTTACTGCCTCAGCTAACCTCTACTTCTTCTCCTGTTATACACTGAATTCCAGGTACATCTTCTGGATTCCATCTGATGTAGACTTCAAATGGAAGGAATAAAATAAAATTCACGCTCAGTTTTATTATAAATCTCAGTTGTCTCACGTTGTTGTATTATGCTTACTTGTAACTATTTGGACTGTTGGATTCTCATACTTGTATAAATATTCTGCCAGTAGTCTTAGTGGTATGATTTATATTAATTGAATTGTTAGAACTGGAAAAACGTGCTTTAAGTAGTAATCAATATGTTGTCACACCTCCTTTTTACGAGCTATTTACTACACCCCAGGAAGGGATATAATAAAAGGAAGGAGTTTTTCCAATTTAAGGACAGTCGGAACGGGATTTATTTATTTAGTTTCAGAGTCGCCACTTGGAAGAATAATGGTGTCCCAAGTCACCGGATGAATCCCGACCCGAGGAAAGTTTTGACT
>MU742608.1:5228-35906 GCA_026770625.1 Nicotiana glauca
TTCTAATAGAGTTTTTCTACTCTCTAACCAAACACTAGAAAATATTTTCCGAAAAAGATTTTTCACTCACCAGCCAATCAAGGGAAAATAAGTGATAAAATCACTCATTTTCAATATTTTCCTTGGAAACATCTTCCTTCATACCAAACACACCATATTATGATTTAATATTTCCTAAATAAATTATGTTGAAGACTACGTGATGATAAAAAATTATTAGACCTGTGTCGACCCAGAATCCAAGTAGGGTAATTAAGAAGCCAAAAGAGGTGCTCATTTTCCTTGTGTTATATTTACAATTTATTACAGGAAAGAGCAAGTTGCAACACCATCTTAATTATTAGCAAAAAAAAAAAAAAAAACCATCTTAATTAAGAGGGGCAAAACCTAATGAAAAATCATTGTGTTACAGCTTTTTAGTGTTGTTATTTCATTTATAATTGGCATCGTACGTGGTCCCTTGTCCTTCGATCGTCAAAAATAGCGTAAGAGATCCGTAGTTAACACATTAATTAGTTATTAACGATTAAAATGTGACGACCCAGCCGGTCATCTCGTGTGTTGCAGCCCTATTTCGCTGTTTATTGCTTATTTTATGTTCACTTGTGGTTACGCGACTTGCTCAAAAAGAGGTAAGTGACTTTTTGTCACTTTTATCCATGAATACTGAATACCCATTGATTATTTCACCTATTTCTCATGAATCTAAGTTATAATTTGGGAATTTTTGGACTATGTTATTGGAGAGTTAAATTTGAGGATTTGAGGGTCCATTTGTGGTTGAAATTAGATTATTTTTGTGTGGTTGTTTGTACTTGTTACAAATGATGAAACTATAGAGGTAATAGCTAGTATCATTCATAGTTCTTGCTTATTTCACCTCGCTGAGGTTAGTTACGATACTTATTGAATACATTAGGGCAGTTGTACTCATACTACACTCTGTGCTGCATCCTTGGTCGCAGTATTGACTTGTCTTTTCCTAACGTGCTGTTGTTACAGTTCAGATATTACTTAATTTCAGACTTGTATTCTGTTGTAGAGCTCATGACTCTGTATTCACCAATTTCTGGGGAATTGTCCTTGTATTGACAATATTTTGTTACATTGAGGTTTCAATTTTATGTTATTTCTATAATTTATGAAGTTTTGGCTCTTTATGTTAAGTTTCGGCTTGCCTAGCTGGCGTGTTAGGTGCCATCACGACGAGTTGGAATTTTTGATCGTGACAAGTTGGTATCAGAGCCCTAAGTTCATAGATATTACGAGTGGTGAGCAAGTTTAGTAGAGTCTTGCCGATTGGTACGGAGAAGTCTGTACTTATCTTCGAGAGGTTATCGAATTATTAGGAAACTTTACTTTCTTGTATTCTTATCTTGCAAATTTGTTATTTCTGGAATTTGAATTGACTCTTCTATTCTCTCACAGATGGTGAGGAAACGTGCGACCAGATCAGGCAGACGACCACTAGTACCACCAACTAGGGCTGGGAGAGGCCGAGGATGCGCTAGAGGCAGAGGTGTGGCTCGTACTGCAGCCAGAGCAGCACCTCTGGAGCCACCAGTTGCTCTAGCTGGGGAGCAGGTACAAGATGTGGTTGATCTGATCGGACCAATTCAGGCACCAGCAGTGTCCATTGTATCCGTAGCCTTCAGGAGGTCTTATCCTAGATTTTGACTATGTGCAGATGTCTGACCCAGGCAGTCTCAGTTTCAGCTGTACCAACCACTTCACAGGCCGTGGGAGGTGCTCAGACTCCCGTCACCTGTACATTAGAGCAGGTAGCACAGACTCTAGACACCGGTATTACTACCAGCCCAGCCGGTTGCTGCTGCTCTAGCCCAAGTTGGCCACTTATGATTGATGACGAGCAAAAGAGACTGGAGCGGTTTGGGAGACATACGCCTCCAGAGTTCAGTGGAGAAGCGTCAGAAGATGCTCAGGATTTTATTGACTGGTGTCAGCAGATTCTTCGCACAATGGGTATTTAGGATACAAGTGGGGTTTCATACACTATTTTTCAACTGACCGAGGCAGCCTGCCGATGGTGCCAGGCTTATGAGTTGAGCAGGACAACTGATGCAACACCACTTATATGGCATGAGTTCTCTGTTCTCTTCTTAGAAAAGTTTTCCCACAGACTAGAAGAGAGAAGTTGCATAGGCAGCTAGAGCAACTATGCAAGCAGGGTATGACAATGGCTCAATATGAGATGAGGTTTTTATAGTTGGTTCATCACGCGGTATGGTCGGTTCCCACTGAGAGGGAGAAGATTAGGAGGTTCATTGATGGCCTCAACTATGGATTATGCTTTATTATGTCTCGGGAGGTTATTACTGGGTAGAGATTTGATGAGGTGGTTGATATTTCTATAAACTTAGGGCTGGTTTAGAGGTAGGATCGTGAGGAGCAGGAGGCCAAGAGGCCTTGTAGTTCAGGTGGTTTCAGCAGTGTCTCGTCTGGAGGTCGGTCCCATTACAGTAGAGGTCGTTTTTCTAGACCATCTCAGGCAGATCGCCATGTTCCTCGTGGTTCTCCAGTTAGTCACGGTTCATACAGTTCCCACCGAACTCAGTCATCATTCAGTGCATTTCCGGCACAGAGTTCTTGCTATGTTTCATGTGCATAGGGTTCCACAGGCATCTACTCAGATCATCAGGTTCAGCAACTCTATCAGAGGATGGGTTTTTTTGAGTACGAGAACTTGAGTCATCTCAAGAGGGATTTCCCCAAGGTATAGTTCTACAGAAGAGTTCTCAGCCTATGATTCCAGCACCAGCAACTACATCACCCACAGAACCAGCTCGAGGTGGGCTTAGTCATCTCGAGGCCGCCCTAGAGGGGGAGGTCGATCAGGTGGTGGTTAGGCCCAGTGCTACGCATTTCCAGCCAGGCCAGAGGCAGTTGCTTTCGATGCCGTGATCACAGGTATTATTCTAGTATGCCATAGGGATGCTTCAGTATTGTTTGTTCCTGGTTCCACTTATTCATATGTATCATCATACTTTGCTCGTTATTTGGATATGCCCCGTGATTCCTTATTTATTCATGTTCATGTAATATTGGTTGGTGATTCTATTGTTGTGAACCGCATGTATCAGTCGTGTGTGGTGACTATTGGGGGATTA
The DNA here is from genome assembly GCA_026770625.1 of Nicotiana glauca. Lineage (NCBI taxonomy): Eukaryota > Viridiplantae > Streptophyta > Magnoliopsida > Solanales > Solanaceae > Nicotiana > Nicotiana glauca. The sequence continues at coordinate 8,357 of MU742608.1, forward strand.
GATATAAGAGTTGATCTTTTACTGCTTAGTTATAGTTTATTTTGACGTAACCTTAGGTATGGATTGGTTGTCACCATGTCACACTATTCTGGATTGTCACGATAAGACTGTGACATTGGCGATGTTGTGATTACCTAGGGTTGAGTGGTGAGGCTCTCTAGACTATGTTCTAAATTATGAGGTATACTTGGCCTTTGTGAGGGATGTTGGAGCCGATACTCCTACCATTGAGTCTGTTCCGGTAGTGAGGTACTTTCCAGATGTGTTCCTTGCAGACCTGCCGGGCATGCCACCCAACAGGGATATTGATTTTGGTATTGATCTGGTGTGGGGCACTCAGACCATCTCTATTTCATAGTATCGTATGACACCGGCCAAGTTGAAGGAATTGAAAGAACAACTTCAGGAGCTACTTGATAAGGGTTTCATTAGGCCTAGTGTCTCACCTTGGGGTTCACCAGTTCTATTTGTGAAGAAGAAGGATGGTACTATGTGGATGTGTATTGATTATGGACAGTTGAACAGAGTTATAATTAAGAATAAGTATCCTTTACCACACATTGATGACTTATTTGACCTGCTTTAGGGAGCTAGACTGTTTTCAAAGATTGATTTGAGGTCTGAGTATCACCAATTGATGATTCGGGATTCTAAAGACGACATTTAGGACCCGTTATGGTCACTATGAGTTCCTTGTGATGTCATTTGGACTGGCCAATGCCCTAGCAACATTTATGCAACTGATGAACAGTGTATTCCAGCCATACCTTAATTATTTGTCATAGTATTATTTGATGATATCTCGGTGTACTCACATAGCCACGAGGAACATGCACAACATCTGAGGATCACACTACAGATCTTGAGGGGGGAGAAGCTTTATGCTAAGTTCTCCAAGTGTGTGTTTTAGCATAGTTCGGTGGCATTCTCGGGGTACGTGGTGTCCGGTAAGGGTATCAAGGTTGACTTGAATAAGATGGAGGCAGTTTAGAGTTGGCCTATACCGTCTTCAGCTACTAATATTCAGAGTTTTCTCGGCTTGGCTGGATATTATAGTCGCTTTGTGGAGGTTTCTTGTCCATTACAACACCTGGTTGAGCTAGAATGGTGCTCCATTCAGGTGGTCGGATGAGTGTGAGGAGAGCTTTCAGAAGCTCAAGACTAACCACGACTCTAGTTCTAATTTTGCCTTCAATATCAGGCTCTTATATAGTGTATTGTGATGTTTCTCGAATCGATATTGGGTGTGTCTTGATGCATGAGGGTAGAGTGATTGCTTATGCTTCACGCCATTTGAATCTTTATGAGAAGAACTACCACGTTCGTGATATATAGTTGGCAACCATCATTCATGCATTAAAAATTTTGAGACATTATCTCTACGGCATGTCTTGTGAGGTATTTACAGATCATCGGTGTCTTCAGCACTTGTTCAAGCAAAAAGATCTAAATTTGATACAGCGAAGATGGTTAGAGCTGCTAAAGGACTATGATATTATCATTTTGTATCATACCGGGAAGATTAATGTGGTGGTTGATGCCTTGAGTAAGAAGGCAGTGAGCATGGGTAGCCTTGCATTTATTCATGTTGGTAATAGATCGCTTACATAAGATATTCATGCCTTGGCCAATCAGTTCTTGAGGTTAGATGTTTTGGAGCCTAGTCGGGTTCTAGCTTACGTGGTTTCTCGGTCTTCCTTATATGATCACATCAGAGAGAGTCAGTATGACGACCCCCAATTGCTTATCCTTAAGTACACGGTGATGTCAAGGAGTTTTCTATTAGAGATGATATGGGTGTTGCAGATACAGGGTCAGATTTATGTGCCCAATATGGATGGGCTACATGTGTTGATTCTTGAGGAGGCCTAGAGTTCATGGTATTCCATTCATTTCGGTGCCGCGAATATGTATCAGGACTTGAGGCAGCACTATTGGTGGAAGAGAATGAAGAAAGATATAGTGGAGTTTGTATTTGGTACTTGAATTGTCAGTAGGTGAAGTACGAGCATCAGAGGTCGAGCAGTTGAGACCTCGATATATTTCCCTTTTCAGTGCTTGAGAGGATTGAGAAGTGGCTTACAAGCTTGCACTGCCACTTGTTCTATCGAGTTCTCATCCAGTGTTTCATGATTCCATATTCCGGAAGTATTTCGGTGATCCGTCTCATGTTTTGGACTTCAACACGATTCAGTTAGATGGGTATTTAACTTATGAAGTGGAGCCGGTGGCCATTTTGGATCGGCATGTTCAAAAGTTGAGGTCAAAGAATATAGCTTCAGTGAAGGTACAATAGAGAGGGTAATCAGTTGAAGAGGCTACTTGGAAGATCGAGCTGGAGATGCGGAGCATCTTTTCACACCTATTTTAGAACCTAGGTATGATTCTAGACTCGTTCGAGGACGAACGTTTGTTTAAAATGGTAAAATGTAATGACCCGACCTATCGTTTTGAGTATTGTAGCTCTGTTCCCCCATTTATAGCATATTCTGTGTTTATTTGTTGTTATGTGATTTGCCTCGATGGTGGGTTTGGTTCTGGGGATGTTTCAAAATAAGTTGGGACACTTAGTCTCAAGGTTAAGAGCCTAAGTTAGAAGAGTTGATCGGATATTGACTTATCTGTAAATTTTTTATGTTGTTTGGGGTGATTTTTGGCCTCAACTAAATTCGTATGATATTTTAGGATAGGTTGGTATGTTTAGAAGGGGTCCCTGGAGTCTCGGGAGTAATTCGAGTTGAAATCGGGATGAATTGTGGACTTAGGGAGTTGCTGATCTGCCCCAGTTCTAGTGCGCTTGCATCTACCATGCGAATGGCCGTAGATGCAGTGCCGCAGGTGCGGCCTTATGAGTGCAGGTGAAGAAGTGAGTGGGGGCACTGGGATCGCAAAAGCAAGAAAAGTCTCCACAGAAGCGAGGTCGCTTCTGCGATGAAGTGAAGCGTAGGAGCGGGCATCGTCGCAGGTGCAACATTTTCTCAGCAGATGCGCGTGCGCAGATGCGTGTGAACTTTCACAGAAGCGGAGGGGAGGGACTTGAGTGAGATGTGCATGTGCGCTCCATTTTTTCGGAGAAGCGGACCTCCTGGCCGCAGAAGCAAAAATCGCTCTGCAAAAGTAGTAAGATCGAGGATTTTTCATTCATTCTTTATCTTTTGACCTAGAGAACTCGGTTTGTGGCGATTTTTATAGGGATTTTCATGGAAATCATCGGGGTAAGTGATTATAACTCGGATTTGGCTATTATACATGAATCGATCAGTATTTTTGTCATTTAGTTAGTCATTTGAGTTGGAAAATGTATGGAAAAATTGTGAAACTTCATAGACTGATTTTTGGGGATTTGAAAGGCGATTTCAGGTCAGATTTGAATAATTTTAGTATGGTTGGAATCGTTATTGAATGGGTATTCAGATTTGATAAATTTTATCGGATTTCGAGACGTGGACCCGGGGTTGACTTTTTGACTTTGGTTAATGATCTTAACTTTATTAGTTGGAATCCATTCCTATAGCTTTTGTTAATAGTATTACGTTCTTTTTGGCTAGATTCGAGCCTTCCAGAGATAGATACGCGTGGGAAGGTCATGCTAGCCGAGTGATTTGACTTATTTGAGGTAAGCATCTTATCTAAACTCGGTTGAGACAGTAATTTCCTGAATTATTATGATAGCTACGTGATATTGGGTGCCCACATGCGTGAGGTTGAACCCATGTGCGGGCATCAGGGTTATTTACTAATGTTCGGGTTGTGCCCAGACTCTTCTAAACCTAAAATTTGACTATTAAACATTAAGCTATGATGCTTCCCACATTATGACATTGTTGTGAACTATTTGAGTCATGCTTGAGGCTACATAGGGGTTTAATCCCAGAATGAACTGATAAATATTATTCTTTGATGAAATTTGCCGGTTTGAGTTATGGTAGTACACTTGCACATGCCTATACTTTAGCATGTTGCTTATACCAGTCCAGGAGCATGAGATTTGATATTCACTCATTTTATACATGTATACTTGTTTATTTTCTCCTGTGTGATATGATTCGATTGGGTGCCTAGGACCACGCCAGGAGAATTGTGTTATCGTACTTGTGACCATACCGGGAGAATTGTATCTGTTGACACATGAGTTGTCTGTGTAGATCTAGATATTGATGTTATTAGCACGTGAGCTGTCCGTGCAACACGTTAGTTGTTCGTGCAGCACGTGAGTTGTCCGTGCAGCACGTAAGTTGTCCATGCAATGTGTGGATACCTATCCATCCCCTAGGATCATCCTCTCATATTTCTCTCTTGATGGTGTACATGCGGTTATTTAGTAACCGATCAGTGGTTTGGTATTGATATGAAAAAGTTGAGGAACTCTGGCCAGTGTTTTGTTGGATTTTGCATTTCATGTTACTTGCAATTTTCTTGATTATTTATCTGATTTAACTGCACATCACCGCTAAATGACAAGATATTATCTAAGAAGAGTATTTGAGAATTTGTATACATATACACACTGATGTTTTTCTTGCTCAACTTTATGATTCGTTTCCAATATTGTTCTGTATCAATTTTAAGGTTGAAACTACACAGGTGATACGTACTATTATTAATGTTTTGTGCTTCTCTTACCTTACCGTGTTTATTTACAATACTTATTGAGTATATTGGGTCAGTTGCACTCATATTATAGTCTGCACTTAATTGTACAAATCCAGGTGTGGGGACCATTTATTAGCAATAGGTCGCTTGTTGGACTATCTGCTAGAGGCGAGGTAGAGCTGCATCCTTGGTCGCAGTTTAACTTGTATTTTCCTTTCATACTACTTTTATAGTTCAGACATTGCATTTATTGTTCCGTTTCGGACTTGTATTCTGTTGTAGAAGCTCATGACTCCGTACTTACCGGTTTCTGGGGGGGGGGGGGGACGGGGGATTATTTTGTATTAGCAGTTTTATTGTATTGAGACCTCAGATTTATTCTATTTTTATGAATTTCGTTATTCTGTTGCCTTCATTATCATGTTTCGGCTTGCCTAGATGAGGTGTTAGGTGCCATCACGATGGATTGAAATTTTGGGTTGTGACACTCTTTGACCGACTCTGTTCCCTCTTTCCATTTTCTTTTCTTTTTCTTAATTTGTTTTATTTTTCATTCTTGTATTTTCACTCTATGTTCGATTATTTATTTAAATTATAAAAATGTATTTGCTTCTATTTCTTTTTCTAGATCTCATCAAAATATTTATTTGAATATGCTTTTGTTATTACTTTTTCATTTTATCTAGTTAATTTTTTTTTAATTTCAAACACAGAATCAAACATTTTTAGTTTGGTTATCACGTGTTTATTTATGCAAAAAACCTTGCAAAACGATCCAATTCAATTCAAAATGAATTGAATCACGCATAATTTTTTTTTAAAATACGCGAACTGACTAGATGCACGTCCTAATTCAACTTCCTTAACTAGCGGTAAGTTTATATATTAAATACAATGGCACCCGTAGTCATTAGATCCTAGATAGGCCTATGATTCTGACAAGCATGTTCATGTATATCTTTGAGCTTCCTCAATTACAAATGTGCAATCATCCTTCGTAAAATTCCATATAAATAAAGGTTTATTTGTTTCTGAGCCAATATCCAATACTTGTGTTGAGGATCAATGAATTCAGATTCAGGTGTTATAAGGCTCATTAAAAAAATAGTGTTTATTTTTAATAACTACTGTTAACAGCGGAGAGGTTCTAACCATCCACCCCATATTAATAAAGTACTTAGTTGTAGATCTGCTATAAATTTTCAAGGGATGAGACTCGTCTCTATTTCTTATTATCTCCAATGGTTAAAAAATAATGGTTAAGATATAATTAACCATGTTTGACCCAAAAGCTATTGAAACCTTTTTGATTAAATCAATTAAAGAAGTTGAAGAGGTAAATCATAGTCAAACATAGTAAATTCCAGATCTATAAACAAACCAAAAAATGATACATAAAATGAAGTAGAAGCAATAAACTATCGAAGCCTTTGATTTCTTCCTTCACCAATCGATGAAGATTACTGTTGTACATATTCATTGGAAGATTCTTTTACTTTCTTTTCACTACGAAGATTATAGAGGAGAAGGAGAGAGAAAAAGCTCCCCTTTCTAGGAAGGTCTCATCCCTATATATAGTCATGGAGTCCTTGCCATATATTTGGGCCATAGCCCGCTCACATCACGTCTGTTTTCATCGTTCGGTGAATACGTGGTTTGGAGTAAATAATGTTGCCTTTCCTTATCCCATTATTTGGATGTGGTCCCACTTGGGTTGACCACAACGGTCAGATTTCGACCAATATAGTTAGTCCTTACGTCTGTCGGGTCGTCCCTTGTCGGGCCCGATAGGTGGATGATGATTTTCGCTTATCTTGGAGAAATCTGACTGTCTACCCCTTGGGTATGATTTTCAGAATCAAGTAGCATATTGTCACCCTTTTGATATCTTTGACTGTCTACCCCATGGTTGATGTGACGATCAGGCCGGTCGTCTTAAGAATTAACACCCCGATCCCCTATTAAGTGCTTCCCCTAAGTTCATTTCTGCTATTTTGGTTTGCCAGGATGTTCGGTGTTGAGTTTTAGAGAGTTTTGGGACACTTAGTCCCTAAATAAGAGCTTAAATGTTGAAAAGCAGTCCGTAGTCGAAATAGTGTGAAGACGACCTTGGAATGGAAATCCGATATTTCCGTTTGCTCCGTTAGGTGATTTCGGGGTTGGGAGCTTGTTCGGAATGTATTTTGGAAGTCCGTAGCTCATTTAGGCTTGAAATGCCGAAGTTCAAATTTTTGAAGTTTCCGGTCTGATAGTGAGTTTTTGATCCGAGGGTCGGATTAGAATTTCGGAAGTTGTAGTAGCTTTGTCATGTCATTTGGGATGTGTGTGCAAAATTTCAAGTCATTCAGACGTGGTTTGGTTAGGTTTTTGATCGAAAGCGTGTTTTGATGAAATTTGAAGTTCTTAGGCTCAAATCCTTGTTTAATTCAAGTTTCCAACGCTTTTTTAGGTGGTTTAAGGATTGGTGCAAGTTTAAATGATGTTATAAGATATGTCCATAGGTTGGTTTGAGGTCTCGGGGGCCTCGGGTGTGTTTCAGATACTCAACGGAGCATTTTGGAGTTTTAAAAAGTTGCAGAAAATGCTTCAGCAGTTGCAGGTCCAAATCCTTCTTCGCGTTCGCGACTTCCCTCTTGTGTTCGTGTAGCTTTGACTTTCCCCTTCTTCGCATTTTCTTCCTCCTCCACGCGTTCCGTAGAGTAATTCTGGAGAAGGACCAGTCTCTTCATCGCATTCGCATTTAGCTCTTCGCGTTCGCGAAGCTTCACGCCTACCTTCCACGCGTTCGCGTTCCATCTGTCGCGTTCGCGTAGCTTCAAGGTTCCAGGCCTTTGCGTTCGTAGTCCCTTCCATGCGTTCACGAGGGGCATTTTTGGCAGTATGCATTTTCTTCTTCGCGAACGCGAGACTCCCTACGCATTCGCGATGCTTTAAATACCTGGACAATACTTAACATTTCAGAAATGAGGGTTTGCCATTTTTATCAAAACACAAGAGCTCGGATTTGGGAGAGATTTCGAGGGATTTTGGAGGACAATGATTAAGTAACGATTCTCTACTCCTTTATGTTTAAAACCCACCAATCTAATCACGAATTCATCTTTAATTTCGGATTTTGAAATGAAAAATGGGTAAAACTTCATAGGCCAAACTATTGAGTTTTTTGTGGGTGTTTGACCTCCGATTTGGGAGATTTTTATATGCATAGACTCGTGAGAGTACGAGGGTTATGAAAATGTGAAAATTATTCGATTCTGGGACGTTGGCCTAAAGGGCATTATGGTCATTTTATCTAAATTCGCGTCTTAGCTTTAAATAGAAGCAGTTGCTTGAGATATTATTTAAGATATGTAATTGAATTGGATAGATTTGGGCCATTTGGAGTCGGATACTTGTGGCAAAGGCGTGGTTTCTAGTTGATTTCGTACCGGTTCGAGGTAAGTGGCTTGTCTAACCTTATGTGGGGGACCTTTCCCCTTAGGATATGATATTTGGTAATTGAGTGCCTTGTACTTGAGGTGACGAGCGCGTACTTGAGCTAATTTTTAAAAAATCCGATTTTTACTTAAGATATTGAGGCTCAGTTTCCTTCATATTTGCCTTATTTTACTTGCTATTATAACCTGTGTTAGATTAGAAAAGCATGTTTAGTTGATTTAACTTTCCTAATTGTTTAAGTTGCCTTGACTGTACTACGCGAAGAATGCTAGGCTAGTACTACCCGTTGCTTGTCTTTTGTACTTCATTTCTGAATATCTTCTGGTTGTGGTTGCACATTTACATTGGGACTACGGATGTGGAATTCCGGTAGCTCCCCCTTGTTTATAACTTTGGGACTGCGAGTTAGATTCCTGATAGATCCCCCTGCACATTTACTTTGAGACTACGGGTTAGATTCCCGATAGATCCCCTCTGCACCTTGATAGTTGGACTACGGGACGGTATCCCGGGAAATCCTTTGGATATACACATATGATGGACTACGGGACGGTATTCTAAGAGATCCACTGGACAGTTGAGAAAGGGACTACAGGACGGTATCATGGGAGATCCTCATTGTTACCATTGGTATTGAACTGTACTTATTCCGTGTCTGCTCCGTTCTTTGTGTATTTGTTTTTGCCATGTTTAGCTTGTCTTATTCCACTGTTGTATTCATTACTTATGATGTTTTCATACTGATAAATTCATATTATATTGTTTATCCTCAGTAGGGCCCTGACCTTCCTCGTCACTACCCAACCGAGGTTAGGCTTGGCACTTACTGAGTACCGCTGTGGTGTACTCATCCCCTTCCTGCACACGTTTTTCATGTGCAGATCCAGGTACCTCCACTCAAGCGTTCTATCCTCGAGGCGGAGAGATCTAGCAGAGACTTCGAGGTATATCTGCCGCGTCCGCAGACTAGGAGTCTCTATTATATTCCAACTTTTGTAGATAGTCTATCCTTTCTTACAGTTGTTTAGACATTTTGGAGTTAGAACAGTGTATTACATTCTAGTAGCCTGTGGTTCCCGTGAGTTTCCGGGTTTTGGGATGATATTGTAGACTTCCGTGTTTTGAGTTGTATATGCCAAGTGGCTCTTATATATAGTTTTCCTTCTATTTTTTCTTAGTTTAATTAATTATTTCTGCAAGTTATATTAATTTCGCATTGTTAGGCTTACCTAGTCGTAGGGACTAGGTGCCATCGTAACATGTTCACAGAGGGCAAACTGGGGTCGTGACAAGTTGGTATCAGAGCTCTAGGTTCATAGGAGTCACAGAAACACATGCCGGTTTATTGGAGTCTCGCTGATCGGTACAGAGAAGTCTGTACTTATATACGAGAGGCTATGTAACTGTTTAGGAAAAACCTTCATTTCATTTGATTTCCTTGTCGTGCGAAATTTTGACATCAAATCTAAACTCCTGTCTTCTATTCTCTCACAGATGGTGAGGACACACACTACTCGAGATGATCAGGCACCCATGCACCCTACTATAACCGTCAGAGGCCGGGGACGGGGCCAGGGCCGTGTAGAGGTCGAGGACGCGCACGTGGTTCAACCAGAGCACCTGCGCAAGCTGCCGCCGAGGTACCATCAGCATATCCAGCTGGAGCCCAGGCACCTGGCATGCCTACTACTGCCACCACTACTCCAGCTCTTCAGGAAACTTTGGCTTAGTTCATGAGTATGTACACTACCTTGGCTCAGGCAGGGTTGCTTCCCCTTACTGCAGCCACATCCCAGGCCGGGGGAGGAGCACAGACTCCCGCTGCCCGCACTCCTGAGCAGCGAGTGCATGTTGAGCAAGTTCCCAAGATTATTCCCGCACTGCCTGCAGTGCCAGTTCAGCCCGAGGGCAGGGCAGCGGTTTTCGAGGATGAGCAGCTGAGGCTTGAGAGGTTCAAGAAGTACAAGCCTCCTGTATTCATTGGACTAGCATTAGACGATGCCTTGGGATTTCCAAAGGAGTGCCACCGTATTCATCTCACTATGGGCATAGTGGAGTCCAGTGGAGTTTCCTTCACTACCTTCTAGCTTCAGGGACCCGCCTATGATTGGTGGTGCACTTATGAGATAGACAGTCCAGTTGAGGTTGGTTCACTGACTTGGACCCAGTTCTCAGATATGTTTATGAGAGATTTTGTCCCCCAGAGTCTTAGGGACGCATGGCACACATAGTTTGAGCATTTGCACCAAGGTTCTATGACCATTTCGGAGTATGCTATCCGTTATACCAGGTTGGCCAAGCATGCACCGGCCTTGGTTGCCACAGTCCGTGAGAGAGTTTGTAGGTTCATTAAGGGTCTTATCCCATCCACCAGATCTAGCATGGCTTGAGAGTTGGAGATGGACATTCCTTATAAGCAGGTAGTGAGCATTGCTAGGAGCATCGAGAGTATGCTCGCCAGGGAGCAAGTGGAGAGGGAGGCCAAGAGGTCTCGAGAGTCGGGACACTATTCTGTTGCCCATACCTAAGTAACAGGTAGGCATGGTAGGGGTTTTGTTGGTCGCACCGTTCATTCAGCTCTTTCAGCAGCCAGCAGTGCTCCAGCTCTGCCTATACCTCAGGAGCCTTACTACGCACCTCCAGTTTCTAGTGCGCCTTCTGTGCGGGGTGCTTCTAGGGGTCAGTCCAGCAGACCAGTTCCTAGTCAGTCACAGCCACCATGTCCTCCCAGAGCTTGTTTCAAGTGTGGTGATACACTTCATATGGTTAGAGACTGCCCCGGACTTGGTAGGGGTGCATCTTCACAGACTACTCAGCCACAGCGTACTTCTCAGAATTCTCAGGCCATGGTCACAGCTCCAGCTGCTACCCCTTCTACCCAGCCGGCTAGGGCAGAGGCCGGGAAGATAGAGGTTGCCCTCGAGAGAGGGGTCAGGCCAGATATTATGCTATTCTTGCTCGTACCGAGGTTGTTGCCTTCGATTCCGTCATTACAGGTATTATACTGGTTTGTCACAGGGAGGCATCGGTTCTATTCAATTCGGGATCTACTTATTCTTATGTGTCTTCTTACTTTGCTCCGCATTTGGGTGTGCCTCGTGATTCTTTGAGTGCCCCTGTTTTTGTTTCTACCCCTATGGGGGATTCTCTTATTGTGGACCACATTTATCGGTCATGGTTGGTTACTATTCGTGGTTTTGAGACCAGACCAGATTTATTATTACTCGGTATGGTGGACTTTGATATTATCTTGGGCATGGATTGGTTGTCACCCTATTTTGCTATTTTTGATTGTCACGCCAAGACCGTGAAGCTGGCTATGTCAGGTATTTTGCATATTGAGTGGAGTGGTACTTTATATCACACTCTTAGTAGAGTTATCTCTTTCCTTAAAGCTCAGTGTATGGTTGAGAAGGGGTGCGCCGCGTATTTAGCTTGTGTGAGAGATGTCAATATTGATACCCCTTCTGTTGATTGAGTCCCAGTGGTACGGGATTATCCCGATGTGTTTCCAGCTTATCTCCCGGGCATGCCGCCCGATAGAGACATTGATTTCGGCATTGATCTATTGCAAGACACCCAGCCCATTTCCATTCCTCCGTATTGCATGGCTCCTCCTGAGTTGAAGGATCAGTTGCTGGAATTGCTTGATAAGTGCTTTATTTGCCCCAGTGTTTCACCTTGGGGTGCTCCTGTCTTGTTTGTGAAGAAAAAGGATGGTTCTATGCGTATGTGTATCGATTATCGCCAGTTGAACAAGGCCATAGTGAAGAATCATTATCCTTTGCCTCGTATTGAGGATCTGTTTGACCAACTTCAGGGCGCACATGTGTTTTATAAGATTAACTTGTGCTCAGGTTACCATCAGTTAAAGATTCGGGAGCCAGATATCCTGAAGACTGCCTTCCAGACTTAGTATGGTCATTACGAGTTCCTTGTTATGTCATTTGGGCTGACCAATTCCCCAGCAGCTTTTATGCACTTGATGCACAGTGTGTTCAGGCCATATCTTGACTCGTTTGTTATTGTGTTTATTGATGATATTCTGGTGTATTACCGGAGTCGGGAAGATCATGAAGAACACCCGAGGACTGTGCTTTAGAACCTGAGAGAGAAGAAGTTATATGCAAAGTTCTCAAAATACGAGTTTTGGTTGAGTTCTGGGGCATTCTTAGGCCACGTGGTATCGAGTGAGGGCATTTGGGTGGATCTGAAGAAGGTAGAGGCAGTACAGAGTTGGCCTAGACCCTCCTCAGCTGCAGAGATTCGTAGTTTCCTTGGCTTGGCGGGATACTATCGTCGATTTGTGAAGGGGTTTTCATCGATTGCGACCCCTATGACTAGGTTGACCAAGAAGGGTTCCCCATTTTAGTGGACAGAGGAGTGTGAGGTGAGCTTTCAGAAGCTCAAGACTTCTTTGACTACGGCCCCAATCTTGATATTGCCTACCAGTTCGGGGTCTTATACAGTCTATTGTGATGCCTCACGGGTTGGCCTCGAAGCGGTATTGATGCAGGACCGTAGGGTGATTGCCTACACATCCAGACAGTTGAGGGTACATGAGAAAAATTACCTTGTCCACGATCTTAAGTTAGCTGCCATTGTTCATGCTTTGAAGATCTGGCGCCATTATTTGTACGGTGTGCCTTGTGAGATCTATACTGACCATCGGAGTTTGCAGCACTTGTTCAAGCAAAAGGATCTATATATGCGTCAGAGGAGGTGGTTAGAGTTGTTAAAGGACTATGATATCACTATTTTGTATAACCCGAACAAGACAATATGGTGGCGGATGCCTTGAGTCGCCGGGCGAAGAGTTTGGGGAGTTTGGCATAATTACCAGCTTTAGAGAGGCCTATGGCGATAGATGTGCAGGCCTTAGCAAGCCAGTTTGTGAGATTGGATTTTTAGGAGCCCAGTCGAGTTCTAACTTGTGTGGTTTCCCGGTCTTCTTTATTTGATCGTATCATAGAGCGGCATAATGATGACCCTTATTTGCTTGTCCTTAAAGACAGGGTCCAGTATGGTGATGCCAGAGATGTGACCATTGGAGATGAAGGGGTATTGAGGATGCAGGTTCGGATTTGTGTGCCCAATGTTTATGGGCTTCGAGAGTTGATTTTAGCAGAGGCCCATAGTTCGCGGTATTCCATCCATCCGGGTGCCGCGAAGATGTATCAGGATTTGAGGCAGCACTATTGGTGGAGGCGGATGAAGAAAGATATAGTTGGATATGTAGATAGATGCCTCAACTGCCAGTAAGTGAAGTATGAGCACTAGAGACCAGGTGGGTTGCTTCAGCAGATAGAGATCCCGGAGTGGAAGTGGGAGCGGATCACCATGGACTTTGTTATTGGACTCCCACGGACCTTGCAGAAGTTTGATGTCATTTGGGTGATTATAGATCGGCTGACCAAGTCTGCTTATTTCATCCTGGTGTGTACTACTTATTCATCGGAGCGGTTGGCGGAGATTTATATCCGGGAGATTGTTCATCTGCATGGTATTCCAGTTTCCATCATTTTGGACAGAGGTACTCAGTTTACATCACGGTTTTAGACAGCCGTTTAGCAGGAGTTGGGTACTCAGGTGACGATGAGCACAACATTTCACCCCAGACGGACGGACAGTCCGAGCGCACTGTTCATATTCTTAAGGATATGCTCCGTGCGTGTGTGATTGAGTTTGGAGGGTCTTGGGACCAGTTCTTGCCATTGGCGGAGTTTGCTTACAACAACAGTAATCAGTCCAGCATTCAGATGGTGCCGTATGAGGCTTTATATGGTAGGAGATGCAGGTCACTGGTAGGTTGGTTTGAGCCGGGTGTGGCCAGGCTATTGGGTACAAAATTGGTTCAGGATGCATTGGAGAAGGTTAAGGTGATTCAGGATAGACTCCGTACAGCCCAGTCCAGATAGAAGAGTTAGGCGGACAGGAAGGTTCGTGATGTTTCATATATGGGAGAATGGGTTCTGCTTCGGGTTTCGCTTATAAAGGGCGTCATGAGGTTTGAGAAGAAAGGAAAGTTGAGTCCGATTTTTATTGGCCCTTTTGGGATTTTGAGGTGAGTTGGGGAGGTTGCTTATGAGCTTGCCTTACCTCCCAGTTTGGCAGGGGTTCATCCGGTATTTCATATTTCGATATTCCAGAGGTATCATGGTGATCTGTAGCACGTGTTGGATTTCAGTTCAGTCCAGTTGGACAAGGATCTATCCTATGTTGAGGAGCCAGTGGATATATTGGACATGCAGATCAGAAAGTTGAGTTCGAAGAACATTGCTTCAGTAAAGGTTCAGTGGCGGGGTCAGCTGGCCAAGGAGGCGATTTGGGAGACCGACCTTGGAATGGAAATCTGATGGTTCCGTTAGCTCTGTTAGGTGATTTTGGGGTTGGGATCATGTTTGGAATGTATTTTGGAATTCCGTAGCTCATTTAGGCTTGAAATGCCGAAGTTTAAAATTTTGAAGTTTCCGGTCCGATAGAGAGTTTTTGATCCGAGGGTCGGAATAGAATTCCGGAAGGTGCAATAGCTCCGTCATGTCATTGGGATGTGTGTGCAAAATTTCAGGTCCTTCGGATGTGGTTTGGTTAGGTATTTGATCGAAAGCGTGTTTTGATGAAATTTAAAGTTCTTAGGCTCAAATCCTTGTTTAATTCGAGTTTCTGGCGTTGTTTTAGGTGGTTTAAGGATTGGTGCAAGTTTCAATGATGTTATAAGATATGTCCATAGGTTGGGTTGAGGTCTCGGGGGCCTCGGGTGTGTTTCGAATGCTCAACGGAGCATTTTGGAGTTTTGAAAAGTTGCAGAAAATGCTTCAGCAATTGCAGGTTCAAATCCTTCTTCGCATTCGCGACTTCCCTCTCACATTCGCATATCTTTGATTTTCGCCTTCTTCGCGTTTGCGTCCTCCTCCACGCGTTCGCGTAGAGTAATTCTGGAGAAGGACCAGTCTCTTCATCGCATTCGCGTCTAGCCTTTCGCATTCGCGAAGCTTCACATCTACCTTCATCGCGTTCGCGTTTCGTCTGTCGCGTTCGCGTATGTGAGCACGTGATTTTTGCCCTATATGAGAATTACTCCCAAAAATTACAAAATAAAATAGTTTTTGTTTGTTTGCAATTGTCGTGAACTTTGTGTTATTTTTCTTGTATTGATTGCATTTGTCTGTGCATGTTTATTTGCTTCAATTAAGGAAAGTACAAAAATATATTGCATTTGCATTTAGGATGTATTAGGAGTAATTAATTTTGTTTTACAAAAATAAAAAATCACAAAAAATATGTACTTTGCATTTTTAGCATTTAATGTCAAATTGTGTGATTTTATTTTAATTGTGTGTGATGATTGTCATTAGGAATTAATTAGTATTTGTTATTTGGTTTATAATTTAATAAGAGAAAATGAAGAAAAGAAACAAAATGAAAAGAATAAAGAGAAAACCGGATTGGGCCACCCTAAAAAAACAGCCCAAACTCACCTCTCACCCGGTCCAGACCACCCAGCCTCAAAGACGGGCAAAATAGCGTAGTGTGATGTTGAAACTACGTCGTTTCATCATCAAAAGATCTGAGCCGTTCAAGCCAAAGCGATCCAACGGACCACAGCCATTACCCGTATTCATTTAGCCTAGCCTGACCCTGACCCGTTCTCTATACCCGGTCTAACCCGCCCCTTCATTTAACCAAACGACGCCGTTCCCATTAAGTTAGCTGATCCAGGCCGTTGATCTAGATTGATCAAACGGCCAGGATCAAATCCCCCACCCACTATATAAACCTAAAACACACCCAGCCCCCCCAAGCCAAACCCCCTTGTTGTCTCTAAGCCTCAGAGACAGGCCCGTCTCCATCCACCACAAACCACCATCGACCGCCCACCGAAAATCGCCTCACGGCGGTTCTGGTGGTCCAACCCCTCTCAAATTTACACCACTTATTCACCTCAACCTCCCCGTTCCAAAACCCTAAACCTCATCCTTCGAATCCCAGCCAACATCTTCGAATCTTCAATCGAAGGATCAGTCAAAAACCTCACCTTGTCCACCTGACCTCAAATCAACACCATGCCACCCCTGGACCTCCCTCGTCACTCAAAAGGCATTGGTTTCGTTCGAACCACCCCGGGACTCCTCGAATAACGAATCTAAGCTAAGAACCCTAGCGCCGACCTAAAAATCCTTGGTGGCGGCGCCAACCCTAAACCTTCCCAAAGTTACACCGTTTGACCACCAGATCACCCCCGTCCCAAAGCCCGTGATAGTTTTGCTCAAATCATAGCAGAGTTCGTCGAATTTTAATTCAACTAAACAAGCCTTAGAAGAGCCAAAAGAATTTGAGGTCATAATCGACCTTAGTCAAGTGTTCTCAGTCGAGAACACTCGATTAAGGTCCATTTTGGCTTCAAAACTCAAGTCGAAGTTTCAATTGGAGCGGGTGGGAGTTTAGCCTGTAATACTAAGGTATCTTCTTTTTCTTTATTTTCTTTTGTTGTTGCTTTGTTTGCATGATTAGTTTCGTATTTTTAGTTATTTTTCTCCCTTCTCCATCGGACTTTTCTTGGTCCAGTTTTTCTTCTGATTGATTAACCTACGTTTAAGTAATTTTGTTGATTAACCCGTTTTGTTTATAGTTCAGTAATTCTTGTCCAGTTGTTTGGTGTTGACTTGTTTTAATCTTAGCCTCTGGGTCCAGTTCAATATATACAGTGTTTCATTCGTCTTTGTTTAGTATTAGTGTAGCATTGTGTTAGTATACCTGTCCCCAATCGTAATCAATCCGACCTTAGTAGTCAAATAGATGTTGCTTTAAATCATTTGTTCTTATTTGGATACTATTTGGTCTAGTCTGAATGTAAGCTTGAACTGGTTTTGATAGATAATCTCAATGATTGTCCTGTATTGGATTCAGTTCTGATATGCTTGTTAGGAGTCAGTTCACATGGCTGAATAACTGAGTTCGATTAGTTGAATTGGTATAGCTGATGGGTAGTAATTTCAGTAAGCTCAGGGGGGTGTTTAAGGATTCAAAAGATTGAAAAATGTTTAGTTTAAGTTCTGTCCAGAGTGTATTAAGTGTAATATTAAACTAATACATTTGTTTAATAGTTAGTGGGGAACAAGACATATTGGTATGGGTAAGGGTTAAGGGAAATTGATTAAAGAAGGCTGCCCATGCTTAATTGAATAAAACATATGGAACAAAACACTTGGTAGTGGGGAAGTAAGAGAATATCATCGGCAAGAATGGTGTGGGTAATAGTTTAAGTGTTCCAAGGGGATAAGGGGTCTGGAATGAGCATATAAATGGGGAAAGAATGGGACAGAGTTGAGGGGCAGTGAAAAAAAGCTTAGAAAAATCCATTTTTGAGGGAATCTTTGAGAATATTTGGAATCAGTTTGTTTGGAGTCTGATTGGTTTGTTTTATTTGGTGGATTAGCTGGTCGCGTGTACTTCAGTCCCTTGGTTCATTTTTGAGTTTTGGGTTGCTCTATCGATTCTGTTTGGTTTTCGAACTGTCCTGGGTATTGAACTTGATTGGTGGTTGCTATTGGAATTAGCTGGGTGTTCATACTGCTGTTGCTGACCTTCCTCTCTTCTTCTTCTTCATTGTTGTGAATTCTAGGTACACACTCTCGATATTGATTCGATGTAGCTTTTTGAATTGAAATGCTGAAATAAAAGGCTCACCTATTCACCTTTTGAAGTGCGCACGTCCAAGTTGTTACACTAGAATAGATGCTAGATAATTGGTATTTGTTTACGTTTACTTTGATTTGTGTCGCATATTTGGACTAGCCAAACCATTAAATTGTAATGAATTGTATTGAAATGATGAACTATTAAGCATGAGTATATTCATATCGAACCATTAGCTGTGTGTTTGTGTACTTAGAGGTGCATATGAGTTTCTATTTTTAGAGTACTAGTTGTAATTAAACTGAATGGTTCCAGTTAGTCTTAGTTAATGCCCTGGGTCCCATAAATATGTCTAGAAAATATTTCAAGCTGTGCTTAAGTAGGGCCGTGCTGAACTGCTTAGAACTGATTTGAATTCCAGTAGGGTGAGGTCTCAGCATGACAATTAATTGTTTACCTTTGAATATTCGGATTGCATAAGTGTCCTCTTGGATAGTTTTGGGCGTCAATTAGCAGAACATAAGCTTTAACTAGACAATTTAAGAATAGCTGTAGCATATTGATTAAATTCAAATTTTGTTCTATCATCAATGTTACATCTTGCTTCAATTCAACCTTCGATTCTGGGCTTAAACATGAGGCCCAGACAACTTTGGTTCAGCTGCACAACTAAACTTGAATAATGCCTCTTGGGCCTGCCTTCTGCCACGACAGGCCCAAATTGTACAATTCTAGCATGCTTCGTCTTTACTTCATAAGCCAGAAGTAATTGGAAGGTGAATCATAAGGATTTGACCTTTTATCATGTTAATTAATTAGGATTTTTAGAGACAAAAATAGAAAATCATAGTCGCTTCAAGATTGCCTTTAAATAATAAATGAGACGAGCCTCGCTAAACAAAAACCCATGAATTGCGGGGCCCTCAATAAATGATTATGATAATTGCTTAGACTTCGGGATGGGCCGTTTAACGGATTTCACGGCTCTCTCAAAAGATAATAATGCGTTAGTCCTTTTAGGTGCGTGCTTAATAATTTTACCTTCTTAAACTCGGGTGCACATTTATGTGACCCAAATCCAAATCTCGATGGAGTCGAAATATGTCAATAATTACAGGTACATTGATGTGACGTCATTCGAGATGTGTTTTCACGATGTTGCAATTCTCGTTAAAAATAATAATAATAAAAAGCGGTTAAAGGGTAAAAATGCACATAGGTTTGAACATGTATTAAAATCAGATAATTTAAGCCAAATATAACAGTTGAGCGACCGTGCTAGAACCACGGAACTCGGGAATGCCTAACACCTTTTTCCGGGTTAATAGAATTCCTTATCCGGATTTATGGTTCGCGGACTGTAATACAGAGTCAATCTTTTCCTCGATTAGGGATTTAAACCGGTGACTTGGGACACAATAAATCTCCCAAGTGGCGATTTTGAATCTCTTCATAAATTAATCCCATCTCGATTGTCCTTTAATTGGAAAACTCCCTTCATTACACCCTTCCTGGGTGTAGTAGGTAAAAAGGAGGTGTGACAGTGTAGCTTCGAGGTTCCAGGCCTTCGCGTTCGCAGTCCCTTCCACGCGTTCGTGAAGGGCATTTTTGGCAGCATTCATTTTCTTCTTCGTGAACGCGAGACTGCCTACGCGTTCGCGATGCTTTAAATACCTGGACAGTACTTAACATTTAAAAAATGAGGGTTTGCCATTTTTATCAAAACACAAGCTTGGGAGCTCGGATTTGGGAGAGATTTCGAGGGATTTTTGAGGACAACGATTAGGTAACGATTCTCTACTACCTTATATTCAAAACCCACTAATCTAATCACGAATTCATCTTTAATTTCGGATTTTGAAATGAAAAATGGGTAAAACTTCGTAGGCCAAACTATTGAGTTTTGAGTGGGTGTCTGACCTCCGATTTGGGAAATTTTTATATGCTTAGACTCGTGAGAGTACAAGGGTTATGAAAATGTGAAACTTATTTGACTCTGAGACGTTGGCATGAAGGGCATTTTGGTCATTTTACCTAAATTTGCGTCTTAGCTTTAATTTAAATAGTAGAATCAGTTGTTTGAGACGTTATTTACGATATGTAATTGAATTGGATAGATTTGGGCCATTTGGAGTCGGATACTCGTGGCAAAGGCGTGGTTTCTAGTTGATTTCATATCGGTTCGAGGTAAGTGGCTTGTCTAACCTTGTGTGAGGGACCTTTTCCCTTAGGATATGATATTTGGTAATTGAGTGCCTTGCACGTGAGGTGATGAGCGTGTACTTGAGCTAATTGTTGAAAAATCCGATTTTTACTTAAGATATTGAGACTGAGTTTCCTTCATATTTGCCTGTGTTAGATTAGAAAATCATGTTTAGTTGATTTAACTTGCCTAATTGTTTAAGTTGCCTTGACTATACTATGTGAAGCATGCTAGGCTAGTACTACCCGTTGCTTGTCTTTTGTACTTCATTTCTGAATATCTTCTGGTTGTGGTTGCGCATTTACATTAGGACTACGGATGTGGGATTCCGGTAGCTCCCCCTTGTTTGTTTACTGTAGGACTGCGGGTTAGATTCCCGATAGATCCTCCTGCACATTTACTTTGGGACTGCGGGTTATATTCCTGATAGATCCCCCCTGCACATTGATAATTGGACAATGGGACGGTATCCTAGGAGATCCTTCGGATATACATATATGATGGACTACAAGACGGTATCCCTGGAGATCCATTGGACAGTTGACAAAGGGACTACAGGACGGTATCATGGGAGATCCTCATTGTTACCATTGGTATTGAGCTGTACTTATTCCATGTCTGCTCCGTTCTTTGTGTATTTTGTTATTGCCCTGTTTAGCTTGTCTTATTCCACTGTTGTATTCATTACTTATGCCTATTTTCATATTGATTAATTCATATTATATTGTTTATCCTCAGTAGGGACCTGACCTTCCTCGTCACTACCCAACCGTGGTTAGACTTGGCACTTACTGAGTACCGATGTGGTGTACTCATGCCCTTCCTGCGCATGTTTTTCGTGTGCAGATCCAGGTACCTCCACTCACGCGTTCTATCCTCGAGTCGGAGAGATCTAGCGGAGACTTCGAGGTATATCTACCGCGTCCACAGACCAGGAGTCTCTATTCTATTTCAGCTTTAGTAGACAGTCTATCCTTTCTTATAGTTGTTTAGACATTCTGGAGTTAGAGTAGTGTATTACATTCTATTATCCTGTGGTTCCCGTGAGTTTACGGGTTTTGGGATGATATTGTAGACTTCCACGTTTTGAGTTGTATAGGCCAAGTAGTACTTATATACAATTTTCCTTCTATTTTTGCTTAGTTTAATTCATTGTTTTTGCAAGTTATATTATTTCCGCATTGTTAGGCTTACCTAGTCGTAGGGACTAGGTGCCATCGCGACATGTTCACGGAGGGTGAACTGGGGTCGTGACAGTTGATGACTATGAATCTGAGTCTGATCTTGATCCTGATGATGTTAGGATTTTTGAAGAGGTTCTTACCCGTTCGGTGGTTCATACGGGAGGTCCGTACCGTAGTCTTGAGATCTTGTTGGATATCAATCTCCTGGAGGATACGGAGGACCTGTTGCCACAGTTTGACATCTTGTGTTCTGCTGTTGAGAATGCATCTCTTCGGGATGTTCCCGATATTGATTTGATGCATGAAGTGGTCGCTATGGGCTTGAGAGTATGTTATACTTTTCTCTCATGTTTCTCTCGTTTTTCTTGGTAATATGGTTTTAACCCATATTTTCGTTTTTCAGACGTACATGGTGGAAATAGAGATTGATCCTAACGCCGACACTCGAGCCAAGATTTTCTTAAAGATATTGGAGAAGTACCGGCGCTATAGCAACAAGTGTCATGAGATGCACGAGCGGCTGAAGGCGAACCCTGGCGATCGATCTCTCGGCGAGGAATTGGAGAAGAGGGATATGGAGTTGATGCAAGCTATTCGCAGTAATGGGTCGTTTGGTAGGAGGTATTAGAAAAAATAATGCAAGCATTAGCTTTATGCATTACTAATATCTTGTTTGGTACATATTTTCAACTTGTGTATAACTAATATTTGTATTAGTTATACATCATACTTGGCATTATCCTATGCATAAGTAATGCATAGAAAACCATTGCATTAGTAATACCAAGGCTTTAATGCATGCATTAGCATGGTTAAAGACAAAATTATCCTTAAAGTCCCATAAAGCTAGAGAATATGGAGGGCCGTTTTTGTAAGCAACTATTTTTCTTAAAAATTATGCAATGCATTATAAGTTTAATACACCACACCAAACAATAGATAAGAAATATATTTGCATAACTAATGCTTGCATTACTAACACATGCATTACTAATACACCTTATTTCTCACTATTCTTATACACCCTACCAAACGACCCCTAAGAGTGTACTCGAGGAGCAACTTCGTGCAAAGGAATAAGAGCTTGAGTTGGGCAAAGGGGTTGCTGCAGAATGCGAATATCTTCAGGGGAAGCTGAGGTCGATGTAGTATGAGATGGATCAAAATCTTATCAGGGTCGAGATGATGAGCGTGGAGTGGATGGGAAAATTGACCGAGTTGGAGAGAAAGGTCATTGGGTTGGAGAACATCGAGAGCGCCTGGTCGGCAGCTTTAGCGAGGGTGGCGGCTCGAGAGAATACTATCCGCGTCCTCCGATCCGAGCAAGAGTCAGAGAGGGCGACAACCACGCTATTGGAAGCGAGGCTTGAGAAGCGTATTGGCAAAATTGACCATGAGACGTCGTGCTTAGGAGACCGGGTTGCTGCCCTTGAGGCCGAAAAGGAGCAATTGTTGGCTCAAATTGAATCTTCCTCCACCACTGTTCCCCGTCATTTTCATGAGCTTTGGTTTCATGCTGAAGCCTAGCGAGACATATATAAGAACTTGTGGGAGGCGGGCAATATTACCGAGCCCACATATGAAGGAGCTCGGCCAAAGGCACGAGAGGCTCGTGTCAACTATGGATATAACTCTGCGACACCGGAGGCCGATGAGGGCACGAATGATGAGGGAGGACTTCCTGGACATGGTTGTGATGATGGTGGCGATGATGACGCCGAGTGAAAGAATGCCGTCGTTGTCTGTTTTCTGTCTTTTTTTTTATTCGTTGTTTATTGTTGTTGTTTCTTCCCCCTTTTTTAGACTGTTGGTACAAGCCGTATGTAATATGGGACTGTTTGCACAGTAACTTTGTATAAAGAGAAAATTTTCATTGTTATATGCCCTCTGTACTTTTTCCCTGTTTTGCTTTTCAAAACATTGGTGCGAAGTGGATTCCCGCGTGACGAGTTCCCTACTCTTTGGGAATTTAGTGTCACGCGGGTTGAATAGGACCTCGATGGCATCTTTGGCTAGCGAGATGGCATTTTTGAACTTGTGTCGAGATGCTGTCTTATCGCAGTCTAAATGGTATCAAACTATTTTTTGAATAATGACCTTAGCCGTAGGGATATTACTTTCGGGCTTATATCAAAGTATTATCCCATCGTGAGTCCTAGTCTTTCTTTCCCTTTCTTTTTTCTAATAAAGTATTGTCCTGTTGTTATTCGATCGATGTCGAACTTTTCCTTTTGGTGAAGACCCTTGGCCTTACGGGTGTTACTTCGAACTTTCGTCGAAATATTAATCTTTCATTGTTCGATCGAGGTCTAACTCATCTCTTTTGGCGAAGGCCCATGGCCTTAAAGATATTATTTTGAACTTTCATCGAAATATTAACCCGTCGTTGTTCGATCAAGGTCGAACTCAGCTCTTTTGGCGAAGGACCTTGGCCTTAAGGGTGTTATTTTGAACTTTCATCAAAATATTAACTCGTCGTTGTTCGATCGAGGACGAACTCATCTCTTTTGTCAAAGGCCCTTTGGCCTTAAGGGTGTTATTTCGAACTTTCATCGAAATATTAATCTGTCGTTGTTTGATTGAGGTTGAACTCATCTCTCTTAGAAAAGTCCCTTGGCCTTAAAGGTGTTATTTCAAACTTTCGTCGAAATATTAACCTGTCGTTGTTCGATCGAGGTCGAACTCATCTCTCTTGGCGAAGGCCCTTGGCCTTAAGGGTGTTATTTCGAACTTTCGTCAAACTATTAACCTGTCGTTGTTCGATCGAGGTCGAACTCATCTCTTTTGGCGAAGGATGTTGTCCTTAAGGGTATTATTTCGAACTTGCGTCGAAATATTAACCTGTCGCTGTTTGATCTTGGTCAAACCCATCTCTTTTAGTAAAGGCCCTTGGCCTTAAGGGTATTATTTCGAACTTCCGTCAAAATATTAACCCGTCGTTGTTCGATCGAGGTCGAACTTATCTCTTTTGGCGAAGACCCTTTGCCTTAAAGGTGTTATTTTGAAATTTTGTTAAAATATTAACCCGTCGTTGTTCGATCGAGGTCGAACTCATCTCTTTTGGCGAAGGCCCTTGGCCTTAAGGGTGTTATTTCGAACTTTCGTTGAAATATTAACCCGTCGTTGTTCGATCGAGGTCGAACTCATCTTTTTTGGTGAAGTACCTTGGCCTTAATGGTATTATTTAGAACTTTCGTCGAAATATTAACCCTTCTTGAGTGCTAGGTTTTTGGAGAGGGGTATCTTCTAGGGGAGTCCCAGTTCGCCTGATTTTATTTGTATCGGGAGTGTGATGTCGGGGAGCAGAGGACGCTGCTGCTTTGCTTGCACTCGTTTCACGTGCATATTAGAGTTTCCTTGTCTAAATTTTTAATTTTCCGGTCTAGAAATGTCATTGTTGAGAGGGACGATGAATTACACTTTAACTTAGGGGATCTCCCCCTCGTCAGCCCAGTTTTTAGGTCCCCAGGAGGGCTCTTTTGGAACGCCTTCTTGGCGAGGGCGATGGAGTACCACTCAAGGGGTATCATTTCCTAGGAGTTGTGTTTGTTTGGTGGATGATGTTTCAGTTGTTTTGTAGTATTTTCCCCTTCTTCAGTTAAGTTGTTTCCTTGCTCGCTCGTCCGCGTGGCGCCCGCATTATTGTTCGAGCAATCAGCAGAAGGTGGGCCAAGATGGTCTTCTTCTTATTCCGATTCAATGAGTTGGAGATTGAAGATGGATCTGCAGCGTTACTCGTTTTGCTTGACACTTTAATGATGGATGGGAGGTGATGTTTTCTGAATTTGGTAACCGTATTCTGATCTCTTTTCCCTCATTTGGTCACGAGGTGCTTAATTCTTGTTTTTCGTCTCCTCTATTTTCTTTGAAATAGTTACAAGCGTATCCTTACCATTTTATTTGGTGGGCGGCCATGTTTCCGATTTTTGATTTGGAGAAGATTAGGAAGTTTTCACTAAGAAATCACCACAGACGGTGCCAAATTGTTTGACCCAAAAGATGTTGAAACCTTTTTGATTAAATCAATTAAAGAAGTTGAAGAGGTAAATCTTAGTCAAACATAATAAATTCCAGATGTGTAAACAAACCAGAAAATGATACATACAATGAAATAGAAGCGATAAATTATCGAAGTCTTTCATTTCTTCTTTCACCAATCGGCGAAGATGACTGTTGGACATATTCATTGGAAGATTCTTTTACTTTCTTTGCACTAAGGAGATTATAGAGGAGAAGGAGAGAGAAAAAGCCCCCCTTTCTAGGAAGGTCTCATCCCTATATATAGTCATTGAGTCCTTGCCATATATTTGGGCTATAGCCCCCTCACACCGCGTCCGTTTTCGTCGTTCGGTGAATACGTGGTTTGGAGTAAATAATGTCGTCTTTCCTTATCCCAATGTTTGGACGTGGTCCCAATTGGGTCGAACACATCAGTCAGATTTTGACCAATACAAACCAAAGCAAGGTTCTGATCATAGTTAGGATAAGAAATTATTTCCTTACCAACTTTTGTTTTTGAATTTTCCGTCCTTTTTCCAGATTTTAAAATTTTGAACTTCCAATTATATTTCTTTCTCCCTCTTTTTTCCTTAAAACATTTGCTAGTTGAAATATATAGTTTTGTATTTTTAATTATTCGTTAAATGGTTATTTGTTCTGTTCCAATTTGCTGTTAATCTGTCAATCAATGGCCCATTCAAATTTAAACATTACACAATTATTTTTATTCTTAGTACCACAAACCGTTTTTCATCCTTTTCAATTTTTTCTACATATATTGATTTAATTGGATATTACCGAATTTACTCCCACGAATCATTATACGTCTATTATTTCTCCTCGATGGGAATGTAAAGAACTACTTGTTCAAAAGGAAGAAAAAAAGCTGTTCAAAAGAAAAAGAAAAAAGAAAAGAAATAAGATCTCGTAACAGGCCTCTATAGGATTACTACGGTAAGATTAGCCCGGTTTGTGTTATATGAGTAACAATACCGGTGCTATTATCCCCCTTATTTGTACTTTTTCCTAATTGTTGTATTTTTCTTTTCTATTATTAATAAAAAACTAGCCCTAGGCATGTGTGCTAAGGGCGATCACCTGATTGGCTACAGTAGCTTCTTATTGCACAAATACTGTATATCCTTACCTGATCATAAAGTAAAATATTATAGGTAAGTAGATTTTGTAACACCATTTCTCCTCTTTCAATTTCCTTCTCCCACCCCCTATATACGCACCCATTTTTATCATGTTTTGATAATCGTTTTATTATACCTGAATTTAGGGGATGATTGTTTTGTTCAAATTTTGTGGGCTGTAACTAAAATTAAACTTGATTAACAACCACATTTAGGACTTGTTTGACTCAAAAGATACTAAAACCCTTTTGAACAAATCAATCAATGATGAAGGGGTAAATCGTAGCCGGAGATAATAAACTCTAGGGTGATAACAGTAGTGAGATAATGATAATAGATAGAGAGTAAATCCTTTCTATTCAATGTTTGTATATATTACAAAAAAGTGCCCCCTCTTTACAAGGCTTTTACCCGTCTTATATACTGAGAAATTTTCCCCAATCGTAGGAAGGACAACTTAAGAAATATCCAAAGAATATTCACTAAGTTCCATCGTGTGCTTATTCTACTGTCGATGTCGTGATGTCTTTCCTATTACCGTGGTCGTATCCCTCTAGGCGTAGGCTCGTGGATACTCGTTTGTTTGTCGTGCTTGCCGTAGGTCGTGGTTGATCAAATTTGGACCCATACAGTTAGTCCCTCCACTCGTCGAGGTCGCGACCGGGTGCGTCCTCGATGAGTGGACTATGCCTTCCTTGGGAGGAATTTAACCTGCTGGGATATTGCGACGCGGCTAGTGAGAGGTGGTTATCATGCTCGGCGGAGCACCGAAGAGTACACGCCACCCGGGGGTGATGTCAGCTTTGACATGCGTCATCATTATGCAGATTTTTGAGGTAAAGACTGACGATTTTTGGCGCTTCGATTCTTGCGCTGATTTGAAACCTGCCGCCTGGATTCTGGCACCACCCAACCCTATAAATAGGTGAAGGGTTCGATTTTTTGAAAAACTTTAGCCACACTCTCTTGATAACTCTTCAGTCTTCTTCATCTGTTCTTACACATTCTTATTTCTATTTCTGTTTATGGCCGGAAGTTTCTTCCTTATCATTCCCTTTGTGTAGCTACTCCTTTTAAATGAAATCGTGCCAAAGTCTCGTCGCATTAATGAAGAGGTTCCTGAAGTCGCTCCGTCAACTACCAACTCTCTCCGGCAGCGGTGAGGTGGAGATAGAAGAAGGTGACAACCCTCTCACAGTTGAGGCGCTACTACCGAGACACACCCTATCCCCGAGTGACTTCTTCAAAGATCCACCACTTACTCCAAACCCCGTACCTTCTGAGACGATGCAGACTCACCTTGATGCCCTCCGCATAAAGTATGGTGTTCTTGCCCACGTATAGATGATTCGGGGGGG